>NNCF01127217.1:119152-151548 GCA_002313205.1 Laupala kohalensis
CGCCACCTTGTAGCTGATCTATGACGCCACCTTGTAGCTGATCTATGACGCCACCTTGTAGCTGATCTATGACGCCACCTTGTAGCTGATCTATGACGCCACCTTGTAGCTGATTTATGACACCATCTTGAAGATTTCGAACATGACCTGTGACGCCGTCGTGAAGACCTCTCACGGTTTATAAGACGATTCCCCATGCGACCCAGGTGTCCTGTTCTGTTGCCGTGAAGTTGACCTGCCCTGTCTAGGTGACATGTTACAATGTTGAGTTGGTGACGTGATAGACGATTCAGAAGGTGGCCTGATAGGAGATTCTGAATGTGACCAGACACGCGGACCTAAGGGTCTGCGACCTCTAAGGTCACGTGTTGCAGAGTCCGATGAAGGCCGACTTCGAGCGTCCCCCGACTGGCGAAAACGAGAACCCGAAGACTGGCAGTCATGAGTGCTCTCACTGATAAGATCATTCGAGGGTATTCGGGTACCCCTGCTCATGGACGTCAGACTGCCATTGTCTGCCCGGACAACTTCATCAGGAGCGATGGTAATCGGTGACAATCGGATGAATTTCACGAACATTGTCACATAAGAATTTCTAAACAAAAAGTAATCATTATTTTATTTATCACGGTATCGCTATAAAAGTAAAAAATCTAAAACTAAGTGAAGTGGGAAAAGCTATTTCTGCATCAAAAACTGACAATCTTCTAATTTGGAAAACCTACACCTACAATTAATAATTCATTTATTTCCAAAAGTAGCAAATTGCTAACTGTATGACCATTTGGAGGACTATTAAGTAATTAACTCTCAATTTAACCTACTCTTAAATAGAATATAAATATTTTTATTCCATAGATTTTACAAAGTATTTAGAAATATATTACCGGCACTGTTAGCCATCATATCTAGTGCTGATGGCTACTGCAGAAATGTTACCAATATATCAAACAAAAAAAGTTGTCATTCATCGTTTGACAGTTGGTATCACAAATTAAAGTGTCGTTTTCACTGATTCGTCATTTGCTTGGTGAGTGGCTCACTGCAGCGTGTAAATAGTAAACTTACAATAACTAACCTAGAAAAAAAAGGACTTGACAAACCTTAATGTAATTCCTAATTTCTAATTAAAACTAACAAAAAATGATTAGGTGGACTACATGAAGGGCGTATGCAGACTTGGGCAGGATGGGGCAGTTGCCCCACCTTAAGAGTTAGGGCAGATACCCAATTTTCCATGTGGAACATTTAGTAAAAGAAGTAGTTGAAAAATTTGCATCTAATCCTTACTTACTATTGTTTAAAATTTTACTCTGTTAAATAAATAGTGGTTTAATGCTAGTGTGTATTATTGTATGGCATTAAATTCTCTTTGATATAGGTTGGATGTAGAAATCTTCCCCATCTTATATTTTGAGCTGGATATGGCCTTGAACTACATTGTTTACTTAATTTAATCTATGCTAATACTCTCAGTAAATTATCAAGTGGTTCGTTTGTAAGTAAACATTTTTTCACTTTTAATAAAAACGTTTTTATTGACTTATTATTTTGCTTAACAAAATTTGGAACTTTATTAAATAATTTTAAACCTAAAGAAACAAAGCTTTTTCTGAAACTTTAGCTCTAATAAAAAGCCCTTGTCTTTCACTTCTTGCTCTGGGATATATTCTGTCAGTTGCATAGATACCACTTCTACTATAAAATATTTTCAATGCTTTACAAATGTAAATCTAGTATATACTGAAAATATTTTGTACATTTTTTTTCTTTTCTTTTTTGAATTTGTTAGTTTTTATTAAATAATATTATGTAAATTTAAAAGGATTAATTATTTTTATCTGCCCCTCCTCAATTCTCAATGCCATAGGAAATTCTTGAATGCATAAGGGCTACATACAGCATTTTTGTACAGGGATATATTCTGTCGATTACATAGGTATCGCCTCAAAACTTTATAGATGCATAGGTAATGTTTTCAAAACTTTATAGATGTACAAATGAGATACTGGGAGTATATTTAATCTAGTGTGTAGTGGAAAAACTGATGTACATTTTTTTAAGTATTTGATAGTTCTTATAAAATGGAATAATGTAACTTGAAAAGAATTAATTATGTTTTGTCTGCCTCTCTTCAATTCACAATGCCAAACAAAATTCCTGAATGTATAAGGGCAAAATACAGCAGTCTTAAAAAGTTTTTATTTAATGTTTCTCAAATAAGGAAAAATGTCTAATATTTCTCCAAAACTCTTTTTGAAGGTGCATTATGTGAGATTTCCAAAATAATTTTTCATCCAAATGTACTCTCAGGAGTTTTATGGAGCTTACCTGTCCTATTTTTGTACAATTAAAGAATAAAGTCTTAATGTTGCCATCATTTTCAATATGAAATATTAGTTCAGAGTCATAAGAAAATAACGTAAGATGAACATTAATCAATTTTGTTTTTCCCACATTAACTGTCATCCAATTCTTGTTTCACCAATCCCTTCTGATGTCCAGATCATTGTTACTGTCTGTCCAGTATTTTACCCAATGCTTACTTGTATAACATAGGGAGATATCATCTACAGTAGCAATAATCTCTCCAGACCACAGCAAGTTCAATAACTCATTAATAAAAATTATAAACAACATGGCAGAGAGAACGGACCCTTGGGTTATCCCTTTTTCATCAAATTTTGATTTACTTAATAAAGTCTTAACATGAACACATTGCGATCTCCCAATGAGGTAAGATTTGAACCATTGCAAAGCAACCCCTCTGATCCTAGCTTTTTCTAGTTTATTAATCAAACACCTTTGAAATATCTATGAACATACCACATTTTTTAGTGTTATTGAAACTATTATAGATCCCTTCTGTAAAATGAATGATTGCACTTTTAGTATCTTTCCCTTTTATAAATCCAAACTGTCATGGATTAAAAAAGTTGTTTTTATCTAAAAAGGTAGTTAGCCTAATTTTCGTTGCTTTTTCTGTAATTTTTGTCAATTCGGACAGCAATACAATCGACCTATATTTTTGCAAAACATCCCTTTGCCTTTTTTTAAATATCAGTACAATTAATCTTTCTTTAATTTGGCTTGGGATTTCTCCTGTGGAAAATCTTATGTAATTATAATTAATTATAAACGCTAAAACATTTGAAATGAGAGGTGATAAGAATTTAATCATTTCAAGAAAAAGGGTTGAAACTGACAGATTTTTTTGATTTTGAGAGATCTGGTAATATCACTGACTTCTCATTTGGTAACTGGAGATAAGAATATGCTTTTGTTTTGAGGGACACATTGAGTGACATCAAGCTGATAAGCGGATGGCAGATTCGCCACCAGGTCTAGCGGGACGTTTATAAAGTACTCATTGAAAATATTTGCTATCTGCTGTGGTTCATATACACTATACCCGTCCTTGTCTTTTATACTAGTTATCAGCTGCTTATCTCTTTTACAAGTGAATCCATTTTTTTATTCTCCACTGTTAGTCAATATTTCCTTCACACTTATTAATAAATTAGTGTAATACTTGTTTTGTGCAAAATTTATACTCTTTTCTATGGAGTTCTTAAAGCCATTACAATAGTTAATTAAATTTAAAGTGTAGAGTATTTTTATAATTTGCTTAAAAAGATTTTTCTGTTTTTCAATTTTCCTTAATAAAAATTCATTACTCTATGAACTCTTTTGTTTGGTTTTTTGAACTTTTGGTGTTATGGTAATAATGTGCTTATTTAGACCTAAACCCAGATTTAAAATATTATGAAATTTGTCAATGGGGTAATTCACTTCCTTACAATAAAAAAATATTGCACCAATCACTAGCTGCTAAATATTCTTTCAAGTCTTCAAAGTTAATTTTTTAATGTCAAATTTAAGGTTGGATTATCAACTGCAATTTTATTTTCCTGTAGCATAAGACCTATAAGGCTGTGATCTGTTATTTCTAAGTGAAAAAGACCTGACTTAAATAGTTGAATGTTCCTTTGCCAAATAATCATATGGACAATTCAAAATGATGAATTGGCAGTTATTCTGGTAAACTAGTCCATAAAACTTGAAAAGTCATTATTAAACATTAATGACAAATAAATTTCTACTTCTGGTTTGTTTTTTTTATATTGACATATACAATGAAAATTACATTGTATACTAACTTTTGTAGCAGACTTTCTAATTCGAACACAAAATCAAATTCAGAATAATTGTGTAATCGGTATATACTACACACATTAAAAATGAACATTATTAAACAAGTTCTGATATTAAAATATCTGCAGTTTGCTATTTAAAAATTCTATCTTACATTTTAAAACCATTTTTAGCATATACAATTATACCTCCTGCTCTGTATTCATTGTTACAGTTAAAAAATATTGTATAACGTAATGTATTATTGTGTATAAGTTTGTTGTCAAAAATCCACATCTCACCTAACATTATTAAATCAACACAATAGTTTAATTTATTGAAAATAATCATAAATAAATCAATTTTTTTTTGTAACTTCCTAATATTGTACTAAGATAATGATTAAATGTTGACTGACAGCATATATATATATATATCATTATTTAGATTTTCCATATTCTGTACGCTCCATTTCGTAAACACATCTGAAATTAATTTTTAATACCATGTTTAGCAATATCAAGCTACTACAAAATGAATAATATTGTTGTGCACATCATATTTGAAAAGACTAATTGATTTGGTCATGTTATACAATTTTCCACTATGCACACATCCCACTTTAAGCATGTTGTTCTAACCCAATCCGCACCCTTACTAGTGAGCACCTTGGTGCTCTTCAAATATTATCAGGTGCTCTCCTCATGCAAGGGAAAAGTGTTCACTATCATTTCTCAGTTCTTTTTCTAAAATTCACAATTCATAATAATTGTAAACATATCATAGTGCATTATTTTTCAAGGAGAATCCCACAGCATGAGACACAAGAGTTCTGTAAGTGGACGATTTGAAATTGCACCTCGAATATCAACAAAAATTACCTTTTAAGTTAAGTTTCTGTATGTGTTTCAAACATGTACTGAACACCACATCCCATTATCTTCTGGGGATGTTGTGAAGGAATATATGATAGTTTTGACTACTCTGGTGGAGAGTATAAAAATGTTCTAATTAATGCAGCAAAACATGTGTCCCTTAGTAATGACATGATTGCTAGATGGATTGACTTGATTGCAGCTTATAGTAAGAAAAAATTCTACTCTAAATGTCTCAAAATTTGCAATTTCTATTGTTATTGACAATATGGTAGATATTGCACGTGTTGCACAATTGATGCATTTTTTGTAGTACATTAATGATCATTGAGCTGTAGATAATTTGGTTCACTGTAAGAGTTAAAACTATGTGGTTATTTTTAACAGTGCTCACGTATTTGATATTATAGGAAGGTGGTGCTCACAATATTAAAGAGGTTGAGAATGCCTGATGTACAATATAGATCCAATATTTGAGTAACAAAGATAAACAATTATGATCTATTATTAACTATTTAAAGTGAACTCTACCTTACAAAATTGTACTGTTTAAGAGGTTTATGCAAATGTAGTACTTCTCTATGTTATTAACTTTGAGTATGAACTCATGCTAACAATAAATATAACTACATAATACTTACCTCATTCTGAGGTTGATCATTGGTAATCATCTACTCCTAAATAGAAAACCATGTGACGAGTTTAAGATTAACATAATTTAACCATAAGAGGACAAAAATCTAGAAACTTGGTGTTTTAATGCACCATGAAGATTGAACTAAGAAATAGAAATACCATATAACATATATATTTTAATCAAAAAAGGTAATATTCTAATCAATTATTCAACATTTATTTTCTAGTCAGGAAACTAACATTTACTCTGTTTCATCTCACAATAAAGAATTGAGCATTAGCCTATTCAATCCAACGTATTTGAATACACCTATACTCTTACCAATAAGGGTCATATCAGTATTGATGTTGTAATGTATTTTGCAAAAATTACAACTATGCATTATATAACGACGTGAAATAAAAATTTAAAAAACTTTTTATTCCTCTCACTAACTGAAACTTAACACCCTTGGTCAACAACAACAATACCATTGCAAATATGAAGTACTTGTTTTTATCACAAAGTTCAATTTCTACTCAACATGTCAACAATTACAAAGAAATTTTTCCATGAATCAGACGGTCTGAAATTTTAAAGCAAAGTACAGTATAGTTCTATGTTTGTTGTACAGTGGCTTCCTCTATCAGTAGTTTAACTCAAATATTTATAAGTCTCTTACAAGATGGCATATCTTTTCTGCACCCTGCCTAGGGTCAGCTGCATTCATGTTCCATTGCTGTCTTTGTTATCGTTAAGAAGAGACATTATCACAAAAAGAATTTAGTTTCATGGAACTGATTTAGAGGTAGTTGCATGTTTGGTCATCCTCAAGATGATAATTTGTAACAATATGCTCTAAGGAACTTCATATCAACCATGATTGCTATGTAAACATTAACATCTCTTTTGAATTCTTTTCTCAAGCAACAACAATTGTTGGTTTAATTTAAATGTAACTAGCATTGCCAACCCTAAGCATTGAATATCTCGAATTTATGTAATGACAAGTCCCGGCTTCGGAAACATGTTATTAGAAAAACCCAACCAGTGCCGTTGTTATATTCTTAAGTGAAATAAGAATAAAAGATTTAACTACAGGCATAATTTAAGAAAACAAAAATTTGATTGCAAAAGGAAATGAAGAATATAACAAGAAAAAATATAATGATCACAGATAAAATTGATGAAATTTCTTATTCCTGCTTAAAGGGAAAAAGTGTGCCTGGATTCCGCACCGAAGAGCTCCCTTGCTTGGCCAATGCTCGTAGTTCTGAGAAACTGGACTCTGAGAATTCATTATTTGCAGTTTGGGGGAAATTTACACTTAAAATAAATATCAACTATCATCGGGCAGCAAGACATTTTTGGTGGTTGAAAAAGAAAAATATTTTTTAAATACTGATCATTGTCTTATACTAATCATTGTAATGCTGTCATTAGTGGATTCTTTTTCACTTTCATTTCTTGAACAAATCCCAATTGCCAAAAAACAACAACATATCTCTATGATCCTCAAAATCGGGAAATTTCCCAAAAATCAACAACGCTGCTTTGGACTGAGATGTAAGTATATCGACTAATAGTTCACTATAAACCTTCATGTTCTTTTCTTTTTGCTCCATACTATTTCACGAAGTAATTATAACCTTTAAAACCTTGGTGACAGTTCAGAAAATTTAGCAATGCATATACAAATTACAAAGCTAAATTGTGTTCCAAAACATTTACCTAATTAAAGTAGCAGATAATAATCAGAAACTGTATTGCCAAGAAAACAGTTACAAGCTGCGTGTGACAACGTAGATGACAATAAACTAATTTACAATAACTAATTTCTTTAAAATTATCACTTCTCCCATCCATTCCAGGAATCTTAAATAGAGGAGGCACTTAAGAAAGTAAATGCCGGAAAGGCAATGGGGTCTTATGGAATACACCCCAAATCCGTCTTACATGATAGAAAATGTTGGCAGAATTCAGTGGTTGGTGGAATTCATTTCAGATGGTTTGCAAACAGGTACCATCTCAGAAAAACTGAAATACGAAAGAAAAAAAAGCGCTCCCTAAACCCAGCAGACCAAGGAAGGTTATTGCCCAACTGCTTTACTAGACTGTGTGTGTAAGCTTTTGGAAAGCCTCCTTTATATTAGAATTAGTTTATCAGTACTACAGAAGACCCCAATTGAGCAAGCTGGATTCCGTCTTGGTAGAAACTATACTGATAAGACTTAAAATTTCCTACTCGTAGAGAAGTGAGATGTCAAATGAAATTAAAAACTTTGGTTACATTCTTAGATCTCAGTGAGACATATGACACCATCTGGAGACAGGGGATATGTTGCTAAATAATTAAAATCATTCTGCATAGAAGAACCATTCTTTTGATTAACAGAATGCTCACAGGTAGATCATTCTGTATCTCAATGGGAACATCAGAGAGCTATTGCTGTTTTTATCAATGATAAATCTCAAGGTCAGTTCATGCCCCACTGTTATTTCATTTGTCCATAGTGGAAAGCTCAGAAACAGAACTCAAGTAGCTTGGATATGCTGTGGATAGGGTAATTGCAATTCAATATGCAATACTTCAGACATGTTAAAAAATTCTAACCTCTACCCTTAAGCATTCATGGCACTTCATTTGTCATTCAAATTTTTCTTATAATTCTTTCCATTCCCTACAGTTATATTAAGTAGTGCTATTATATGAAAATTGAATATCCACATCAAGAGAATAGTATCTCTTTCATGTTAATATGTGTACTTCTTAATTAGTAAGTCAATCATGAAGTATTTAAAATATAACGGAACATAACACCTACATGTTCTTTTTTCCTTGAAGCATTAGAGTTCGCCAATGTCAAGGTCATTAGAGCTCTTTTAACACTTATAGTTGGTAACACTTACAATTTTTGACTAGAATATGAATTTTTTCAGCATAATCTTAAGAAGTAAAACATAATGGTTCATAGTTCAAACCTGGATACTGGGAAAAAAAGTCATGATCAGTAAATTTCAAATACATTTCAAAAGAAAACCTCTTAACAGTGACTTAGTTTTGTAATGCTGTGGACAATGGAAAACTACTATCAGCTGTTATATTTCAAAGACATTATATTTGAATTTAATTGAATTTTCTCAATTTTTTTTTCTTTCTTCGGTTGAGATTTTTGTCAATCAGTTGGATTTTGAATTCATGCAGATCTTCATTTAAAGAAGAAACTCTTGAATGTAGCTTATTGAAGGCAAGCTTCAAGTGAGTCATCAGCAGCAATAATGACGTCAGTGTTAATGACAATGAAGTTGAAAATTAATCTTAAAACGTGATTGTTGTTTTACAGTAAGCGTACTTGTACACTTCATTTTCAAACTAGTCTCCATTCTCCATTTGAGTTAATGCAATTTATTCATTAATTTTTAGTATTTTGAAATGTATTGCTTTGTCTGAATTTTTCTGATTAAGTTCAGACACTTATCTAAGAAGTAACAGTTTCATGTGCTAAGAGTTTGTGAAAAAAATTTATTTCCCAAATATTTCAGAATTTTGTAAAGTATTAGCCATAAAAACATTTGTTAATAAAGTAAAATATAGTATAATTTAGGAAAAAGGAAAGCATAATCTACAAGTGTATAAAGCATTAATGTGGTTGCCCTGATAATTAGGTATATTTATTGATACAACATAAAACAACATATTTGAAAATATATTCACAATACATGTACAATGAGTGAAACACTAGGCTTAACTAATTTTGGAAATATATTTGCAGACATGTACTGGTCTTCATCAGCTAAGAAAGAGAGATCAAGATTAAACATAAATACATATCTTAAAGAATGTAGTCTCCACTGTTTAAGTATTTCTAGGAATTCACACATAACACATGAATATTACAAGTCAGTTTCAGTATGAATAAACTGTTCAAGCAACAGGAAAGATAAATTCTTGACAGGGCTCATTAAGTAGTAATGATGTGGATTTCCTGGTAAAATGTAGGAACGAATCTGAAACATGTCTTCCTGTGATAAATTAACTCCTTTCTAATGAAGGGGGAAAATGTCGGTGAGTAAAGAAGTTTAACATATGTGTGTGAGTGATAATCTTTATCTGATTGCCACACATTTGTAAATATTTGATGTCAAGATGAAATGAAGAAAACAAAAAAATGGTTTAAATCGTGTAAGAACGTGAGTATATAAAATACTTTTAATAAACATGAGTTTGATTATTACCAATAGTCTTATTTGGAAAGATATGAAGAAAAATTAACTGGATAAAAATGAATCATTAAAACACTAACTGATTAAAATTAACTGCTGGAAAAATTAACTGGTTAATGTTAAAACTTAATAACAAATTAACTTATTGAAAAGAAATTCATAGTTAAAAATATATTAATTTGTTACAAAAAATACACAAACCCTACTTAATACACTTGTTAACCGCCAAAAGAAATTGATTTGGAATTCTCTATTGGGAATTTTTCCACACCTGTCACTTAGTCTGTCCTACAGCATTAAGAAAACACTTGCAGTGGTCTAATGACTGTTACACTGCTTTAAGTTTTAAATGCTAATTTTTCATTCTCCCTAGTCAAGTCCAGTGTGCTACACTTAGAGCGGCGTAGCTGACTTTGCCATTTTCATTTATGCACTTGCAACCCCTTCATTCCTTGACAAGGATTCCGCTGAATTTGAAGAATTTAATTAAATATCTTGCCCATTTCCAGAAAACCTAACAATTCATACATTTCATAACTAGTAATATTTTTATTTGTTAGTTTAAATGTTTTCAAACAAATATGATGTAGTTAAGTGTAGTAACTTACAGATGAAATAACAGCAAATAATTTTATTCGTTAATATTTTTTTATTTGATATTCCAAAGTTCTACAAGCTACTACATCATTTTTTATTACACCTTATACCATATTTTAAAAGTTTAAGTAAGTCTTTAGGCAATATGTTTATAATGTGTATTCACTGTTTAAAATTATACCATATAAAAATTCTCCAACCATTGATTATTTTAGAGATTTCCATTCAGAACCTTTGAACTTTGGTTATCTGCTAGAGTAAACCTACAAAAACGAATAAATTCCATCGAAATATTACGAAGAAAAATCTTCAAAATAGGATTAAGAAATTTTGTCAATTATATTAATTTTTTATTACAAGTAGTTTTTTTTTACTGTTTTATGAACAGTACAAAAATAAATGAAATGTTAATAGACAACATACATTTTTCATATATTCTACTTAAAATTAATACTAGTATCACCTCATCGATATCCAATTATGCAGAGTAGTTGAAGGATTTTCATATTATGCCTTAACCTTCTGATCACTGAATAGCCCGGATAAAATGTTACCTAACTATTAATACAATATCTACGTCCTTTCATCTATCACTTTAGGTGACCTCGAAACCACCCCCCTCAACTCCCCTAATTCCTGTTCCTATCGCCCACCTTCATCGACTTCAATTATTCTGATTCTATGATACAGTCTGTGGTCTGAAACAAAGTGAGTACTAAGAAAACATGTTTAAGCCCCTTGGGGGAGGGAAAGGGGTGTGAACCTACAAACCATTTAAACCACTGAGTTAGGATAGGTGGGAGTGAGCGAGCTAGGTGTGCAGTAGAATGAAATGAGTTCCAACATTAAACCACATGACTTAGGACAAAAAATATCTTGGTGAATTTGAACTGCTATGTTAACTGGGACCATTGTTAGATGGGGTTTCTCTACACATGTACACTTTCTGCTAGTTCAAAAGGAAAGCAATGGTTAAAAGAGACCTTCCATGATAATTTGATAACCATGAACTATAACATAACCACATTATAAACAGTCTAAATTAAACACTGAAAGCAAAATAGAAAAAAATAATAATTTTGCTGAGAAACTTCTATTAATATCCGTCTGACCAGTGTAGGGTATGAACCAACTTTATTATTTAAAAAAACAATAATTGAGATCAGTAAATAAACGAGAGGTTACTACGTTTATAAAGTCAACAACAGGGAATACTGGAAAATAGACCATTCTGTAATGCAAAGTTTCCATCAATAGAATGTAATTATTTGAAAACTACATATTAATGAATACTAATTCATAACAAAGAGAATTGGATAATTTATTGTGAATATATAATTAAAAGCTGACACATGTAATCAAACTATTTCTCTATTATTGTAATAAAGTATATTTTTTAATACTGACTTATATGTTCTTTTAAATGTACCATAATAGCCAAGTAATTCAAAAAATAAATGCACTCATGTTAAGAGAATGTCTGACAATTTGAACTCTGGAATATATTCTTTATTGAAACTAGAGAAAACTTACACAAGCAAATGCCAAGGAATGTGCATGTACACAAATTTAACAGAACTAAGTAACCAACAAATGCCTTGCACTCATTAAAAAAAATGTAAATAAACATAACAAGACCTTAATCACCATCAGGCAAAGCAAATCAAAAAGTAGATTCTTTATAGGGTACTGTGAGGGATTGGAATAGTAATATTACCTTATTATTGTGTAAATTACTCTTCCAGACTTGGCTATCTTAACAAAGAAGATAACAGTGGAATATCAGAATCGATTACAACAGAATTAATTTCTCAAGAAACTTATTTACTTAAACAATTAAACTATTCTTATTTGAAAATATATGTTGACTTGTCAAGTACTGACAAAGTAACTTTGTAACAAAAGAACACTCAGACCAGTAAATAAATAAATTTATGAAAACTGGGTTAAAAACTATGTAAAGTAACACGGGACAAATTCATTACGTGCAAATTTAGTTTAGAAGTGTAAATGTAAAATTAGGAAATCAAACGGAATAAGCAGTTCAACAGAAAGCGCTTAAGGCTCACATCCCCAATAAAGTTAATTGGCACATAATGCATAATATCCTCAGAAGTAGGAGCCTTGGTATTAACATCAGCTCAGATTTTATTAGTAAGAACAAAGATTAATGTTAGACACTACTAAACTTTTCTTTTCTTTGGATATAGTGTCATTTATTGACTTGTTTACCAAATGAAACTAATAATAACTTGTTGGCCAACATTGGTAGACCACTGAATTATAACGGAATGTGAAATGGAAATAGCTATAGAGTTCATTTTAAACATAACATATTTCAAATTTAATAACAAGGTATATTCAGAAGTAGAGAGTTGTCCCATGGTAGTCCACTAATTTGTAATGTAGGATTTTAAACAAGAATGTTTGGAGAAATTAAATTTTCAACCTAAATTATATGAATGTTATGTAGATGATATATATTGCATTAATCCATATAACTAAGTCAATGCAAAATTTAACACACCTAAAATAAAATTATCATCAGAAAAAGAAAAAAAAATAATTTAAAACTAAAAGAAAAAAGACTTGGAAACAGACCAGTAATAAATTGGTATGGAAAAGAAACAAATTCAGGAAGGATATTTAATAATTTATCTGCATACTCATTGGCACAAAAGAAAGGCATGTATATAATTTAACAGATAAAGCAACAGAACTTTCAAATGATATTATCAGAAACAATAATATTAAATTAGTGGAAATATACTTTTACCCTATGATACTTATTAGTAGGAACATTCGAAAGAGAAAATATTATTTAGAATATAGATTAGAAGTACAGTAAGATGCAGATGGGTAAAAAATATGCACAGTTTCCCTTACCTAAATACATCTTTCCTGAACTACATACAATAATAAAATCAGAAAATAAACAATTAGTGTGCTCAAACTCAAATAGTCTATTTAACTAATACTTAAAGGAAAGGATATGAAGTATATGTTGTTTCAAATGAATATAATTTACTAAATAAACTGTAAAACGTGTGTTACATAGCTCTAAAGAGCTATGTAACTAAGACAGAGCTCTAAAGAAATTTAATCAATCCAGAAGTAAGTGTTGTTACAACGTAGTTCTTGGAAAGTGATCATTTAAGGTCTGGGAAACTGGTAGGATTTCAGACTAAGAATGTTTTTATTTTAAATGATACATTTCATAAACACCACAGCCGACAGTTTCAATTTAGGATCATACACAGAAAACTTACCAAGTGTACACAACTGTATATTGTAATCATGTTTATTCATTTCTTGGTTAATGTGTAAACTACAAACATTATGTTCTGTCAGTATAGAAGAAGGTTCTTGGAGAGCTCAAATTGCTCCAATTACTAATACTACATCTCTGAAGAAGTCAAATATCAAACTCGGTGAAAATATTGGGTCTACCAATACATTTTTAATCCTTTATGTCATAGTTATTATATCATTACTTCATGTTTAAAATAGTGTGCTAATACAAGGACTGCAAAACCCAAGATTACCCAAAGTTTCAAGTCCCCTCCAAGATTTTTTCTGCATACGCCACTTATTATGAATGTGAACGTTTTCATAAAGATGTCAAACTAAGTTGTTCAACACAGTTCAACATTGTAAGACACATGATAACTTGAAACAGAGTCACAACATCCTGCTGATATGTTAANGTCATTACTTCATGTTGAAAATAGTATGCTAATACAAGGACTGCAAAACCCAAGATTACCCAAAGTTTCAAGTCCCCTCCAAGATTTTTTCTGCATACGCCACTTATTATGAATATGAACGTTTTCATAAAGAAGATGTCAAACTAAGTTGTTCAACATTGTAAGACACATGATAACTTGAAACAGAGTCACAACATCCTGCTGATATGTTAACACAAATGTATTATTGTATTATACGACACATAAACCATTGTTCTGTAAATGTTCAAAGTGATCCTTCCTCCTTTCTTATAACATTTTTTGCAATTGTAAGCAATGCAGCTCATAACCATGATTATTACCCAATGTCTACTACTTCCAAGATATTAATAAAAAAAGTAAACTGGACTAGTACCTCACTGTTATTTAGAGTTTAAAAATACAACACACACTCTCCAATCACTTCTCCCACTTTCCTTATTGAAGTTAAGCTAAATGAAACGAATGGTCACTGTAAAAATGTTCCATCACTCTTTGGTTTAAACACCAACTGATCCCTCTTATTCAAAAGTCCAAAACAAAAAATAAGTCGCAAATAAATCAATACTTACTAGACTTCGCCATTTAAACCACTATGATTTTTCAAATATAATTGTGTATGTAAGTTATCAAAATGTACGGAGTTATAAATGCATTGGAAAATGCTTACAAACTTCAAAGAGGAGTTTTTATTTTAGTCCCCAATTCGGTTTAGCATAGAATAACAATCACAGAATTACATTGTCATTGCTTTAATATAAATTATATCAAAATTAATATCCTTCAGTTTAAGATAATGTATAACGAGATGCTCTAAGAAAAATCGTATCTTCCATGATTACTAAGTAAATATTAACATTTCTTTCAAATTCTTTTCTCGTGCAACGACAATCGCTGGTATAATTTTGTTAAATATTGGAAATTTTGTATTAGTGGAAATTATTATGTAAACATTTCGTGGCCAGGTGTTGTAAACATGCCCAACATTGCTTTCACCGCGGTACCATTCAAAATCCGTTTGCCTGCTACTGCATCTTATCTTTTATGACCCTTGGGTTTTGGGGCCAACGTGCGCAGCGTCGCACCAGTTAGTTCTAAGGTAGTAACCGACCAAAACAAAGCGTTACTCATTTTATTTCATACCCGTGTATTTGTTAAGTTTTATCAATTAAATTAATTTAATTTGTACTGAATTATTGATTCCCGTAAAAATAAATTAACAGGTTATGGACTCAGTATACGCGTCACTGCGTCGCAATTTATTGATAAACATAGCGTGAGCTAGGCTACGCATACGTGATTTGTGCGTTGATCTATATTGTGAAGTTCGTTTTGTGCAACGTAAAGCAGTTTTTCTTTGCCATGGCTGACAGAGAAAGCTGCGTCCTGATGAAGCTCGACGGAAATTCAACATGACAATCGTTTTGGGAGCAAAAGAACTTGCGGGCTACGTCGATGGAACTGAAGAAGAACCCGCCAAAAACATCGCATCTGCCGAGTGGAAAATGTGGAAAAAAGTGTTCATCGCAAGCTTCTGCAACACTACTATTTGCTATGGACAAATCAGTGCACCAGTATATGATAAACTGCACGCGACTAAGTAATATTTGGAATAAAGTTAATAACTTGTTCCGTGAATCAAATGAAGACGCGAAGAAAAGCATATGGAACGAGTTTTATGCTTTTAGTATGAACGAAAGTGATCTAGTGGCTCTGAGTATAGAAAATTTTGAGAGCACTTGCAAAAAGCTAATCGATGTCAATGAAAGGCCACCCGATTCAGCTGTTTTCGCGAAGCTACTCAGCAGCCTCCCACCCAGGTCTTCTACGTCTAGAATGGCTTGGGAGTGTACTCCAGAATCCAAGAGAACGAAAGATAAACTCATACCACGGGTTATTCGCGAAGAAAAACGCCTTCGCGAGTTTGATGAAAATAGTACTTCGTTCGCACTTCAAGTTCAAGCAATGAACATGAAGCAATCTTTGTATGATAAGCAAAACAAGAAAATGAAGCCAGAATGGAAGAAGAATATTCAATAATTGAAAAAGAAAACGTAAGTGTGCAATTTGTAAATTAAAAGGCCACTGGGCGCGCGAGTGCCCCAATAACACGTGATAGTGTGAAGTAAGTAATCTCGCAGCGGCCTACGTTTGTGTTGTATCTGATTCCACACAAGTGATTTCGAAAACCACATTTGCGACGTATCTGCATTCTACTCTAAGAGTTCCGAAGAAGACAAAGAATTTTGCTAGCAGACTCGGGCGCTACAGAAGAGAATTCTTTTCAACCCTTAAACTGCTTCTCAGAACGGTGGAAGTAAAAATTGGCGACAGTAAAACTATCCCAGCGGCTGGAGTGGGCACGGTCGCCGTTCAAGAAAACGTGCAAGGGAGGGTCGTTGAAAGGAAAATGGAAGGAGTGCTCTGTGTACCTGACCTGCGTCGGAACTTGTTTTTCATAACGACCTTTAGCAAATAAGAATTTTTCCTTTCACTCGTTCAGGAACACCTGTAAAATTCGAAGTAGCGATGGGACGCTCTCATCTCTCGGTGTTCAACACGGTAATTTATATCGAATGCTATTTGATGTAAAAAAATCTTCTTGAATGTAATGAAACTCAGGTCATTTCTGCATGCATGCAGAAAAATAAGCTAGCGCTGAGAGTATGGATGAAGAGAAAATTCGCCATGTTATTAATACCTTACGATGGCAGAGCCTTCCGATGATGCCACAGGGCAATCTCTGGAGGCGATCGACGAGGACAACGCCGAGCAGCAGCCAATATCTCTGCGGAGTGGGCTGCGTGATAATCAGGACAAGTTTCCCGATTGGTATGGTGTTCCCATTGCTCATCTTGCTGATGCCGCGCCAATGACGTATGCTGAAGCAAAATTGTCTCCCGATGCTGTACAATGGAAAATGGCTATTGAACAGGAGATCGCTGCGCTCAGGAAGACGTGGGAGCTTAGGCCACTACCACCTGAAGGATGTGACGGTGGGGGTGGAGGCCGCGTTTGTATCTGCGGTCTGAAACAGACCTCTCACTGCTAGAACAAGAAATTTGTGTCTAGATTAAATTTTAAGTGTTTTGCAAGTCAAAAGTGCGTTTTCATTGCATACATAAGTGGTTTTCAAGTGTATTTGCTATTGTATGTTGATGATGGTCTTTGTATCAGTGAAAGTCAAAGTAACCAGGTGTTACAATTCCTCAAGAGCGAATTCGAAATCACAGTTGAGCGAGCGCTTGAATTATGTGGGAGTGTAAAATAATTTCTCTTAAGTGGGAGTGTTAATTTTGTATATTTTTGTATTTAACAGAAATCATTATGTAAACATCTGGTGGCCGAACGTTGTGAATACGCCCAACATTGCTTTAACTGCAGTGTCATTTAAAATCCTTTTGCCTGCTACTGCATCTTATTTTTTATGACCCTTGGGTCTTGGGGCCAACGTGCGCAGCGTCGCACCAGTTAGTACTAAGCTAATCGACCAGAACACAGCGTTACTCATTTTATTTCATACTAATGTATTTGTTACGTTTTATCAATTAAATTAATTTAATTTGAACTGATTTATTTATTACTATATAAATAAACGAATAAATTTAAATGTAACCAGCGTTGGCTAAGCGTTGATTATCTCGAATATATGTAACGATAATTCCCGACTATGGAAACATATTATTCTAAAAATCCATTGAGTGTCGTGGTTAAATTCTGAAGTGAAATAAGAATAAAATATAAAATTATTTGAATTAATATAAAAAGTTTTATATATATATATATATATATATATATATATATATATATATATATATANTAACCTAAAGTTTAAGATTTAACCCCGAAAAAAAGACATTAAAATTTTACTATAGGCATAGTTTAAGGAAACAGAAATTTGATAGCGAAAGGAAATGAAGAATATATAGAGAAAAATATAATCATGAGAGATAAAACTGACTAAATTTATTATTCTTGCTTAATCGGAAAAAGTGGTGCCTGGATTCCGCGTCATAGGGCTCCCTTCCTTAGATAAAGCTCGCATTTCTGAAAAACTGGAATCCAAATTCATTGTGTGTAATTTTGGGAAATTGACAATGAAAGTAGATATCAACTACCATCGGGCGGCAAGATTTATTTGGTGGTTAAAAAGGAAAAATATTTTTTGAACACAAAGCATTGTCTTATTTTAATCATTGTAACAATGTCATTTGTGGATTCTTTTTCACTTTCATTTCTCAAACAAATCCCAATTCAAAAATTTCGACGTCTATGATTCTCGAAATCGGGAAATTTCCCGAAAATCATTAACTCTGCTTTGGACTCTTCTTCATTCCTGATGCTCTTTTCACGAGCATAGGGCATCAGTGAAAACCTTCCACCGGACACGATTTGCTGTCAACCTCTTTACATCCTTCCATGTTCTTCCAAGGTCTCCTGCTTCCTTCAGCATATTCCTTCTCTTCCTCTCCTACGCCCCCCTCTGGATTACATTACAGAGCTTCTTTTTCTATGGTATCATTCTGTTTCCTGAGAGTATGGTCGATCCATCTCCATTTCCTTCTTTTGATTTCTTTATCAATTGCGTCCTCGCCTGCAAGTTCCCAAAGAACCTCGTTTCTTATTGTGTGAGACTAAGGGATGTTCAAAATCTTTCTGAAACCTCTATTCACAAAAGTTTGTAATTTCATTCTGGTTTCGTTGTTTATGGCCCAGGTTTGTGCCCCGTACGAAAGAATCGGATTTACTAGAGTTTTAAAAAGTTTTAGTTCAGTTTACCTTAAGATGTATCTGTGTCTCCATACTGCATACAACTGGACAAACACTGCATTCACTTTTCCAATTCTAGGTCTAACATTTTCCATTTCCCTTGTTTGTTTATTTTGCTTCCGAGATAGGTGAAAGAGTTCACATTTTCAATGCGATGGCTATGTACAATCAATGGACAGGGAGATCTTGCGTGAATACGCATGTCTTTTGCTTTGCTATATTTATTTGAAGTTTAGATCTCTTCGAGATTTGACATAACTTCGAAAACTTTTCTTGTCTGTCTGAATGCTGATGTGATAGAAGATATATATCATCCGCATAGTCTAGGTCTTCGATGGTTTCCATCATTTTCCACCGAATCCCTCGCTTCTTACCAGCTGTTACCTGTCTCATAATGTCATCTAGAAGCAGAATAAACAGTAGCGGTGACAATGCATCCTGCCGTACTCCATTTCTCACTTTGATGGCAGTGGATAGTTTCCCATCGTGTAAAATTAGGCACGAATACTCGTCAAACACGGCCTTTATAATTCTTTTTATCTTTTCAGGGAAACCTCTTTTCCTTTACATGTCATATGTAGTTTTGTCTCAGCGAATCGTTTGTTTGCTCATAATCAACCAATGTTAAATATATCGTTGAATTCTTTTCCATGCTCTGTTCCACAATTTGTTGGAGAGTATTTATGTGATCTACGCTGGACCTATTTTTTCTGAAGCCAATGTGTTCTTTTCTCAACTTTTTCTCGATCACATCTGTAATTCAATTCTGAACCGCTCTTCAAAATACTCTTGCCTGGGTAGACAGTAACGATATCCCTCTCCAATTTGCTACATTTGTTACATCCCCCTTTTTGGGTATTTTAACAATGACGCCATCTTTCCAGTCTTTTAGTATAATTTCCTTTCTCCATACATTTTGAAAGAGAGGAAGAAGAATTTTTGCAGTTGTATCTATATCTGCTTTGAATATTTCTGCTGATATGTTGTCCTTTCCAGGAGATCTTCCTTTTTTTGTTAGATTTAATTTCAGTTATTGTTGGTGGTCCTGTATTAATTCGGATAGTTTCTGAGGCAGTCTCATTTGGTGAGCTATTATTGGTGTTTATCTCATGTTCTGTCGATTGAAGAGAGTAGGTTTTGTTCAGGAGTTGATTAAAATATTCTGTCCATCTATTTATTTGTTCCTCTTCTCCCATTAAGAAATTACCTTCCTTATTTCTCACTGATCTCTTACATCCCCTTTTAATTCTAGATAGCATTCTTGTAATTCGATAGAGCTCCTTTGTATCAGCTTTATTTGCCGCTTCCTCCGCCAATTTTGCATTGTTATCTACTCAGATTTGTTTGTCCCTCCTAATACTTTTCTTTATTTGTTTGTTAACTTTATTGTATTCAGTTTTCATAACTTCTTGCTTTGGATAATTTGTTTCAGACCTTGTCTCTTTTCAATTAAATTCCAGGTTTCGGTCGTCATCCAGTCTTTAAGTTTCTCTTATGTGTAAGAACCCATAATTTTTTTATGTCCTTTGCATTTGCTTTTTCCATTGTCTCTCTGAGTGATACATGTAATCTGATTTTATCCTCTTTATTTGCATCTTCGATGGGCGCATAACACTGAATGACAGTAGCATTTCTTACTTTCACTTGGAATCTCGCTACAATTATTCTGTCTGATACTGGGTGTCATTTCAGTAAGTTCTTACGAGCTTCTTTTGTTAAGAAAATGCCCACTCCACTTCTATGCGTATTGTCAGAGGGCACTACAGAGTATAGAAGAGTAAATCCATTCTGTGTGGTAAATGTACCAAATTCTTTCCATCTTACTTCGCTTAAACCCAGAATATCAAGTTTATATCTTTCCATTTCCTTGCCTACTTGTTTTAGTTTTCCTGGTTCTCTTATAGTTCTTACATTCCAAAATCCTATTCTCGTTTGTTTTTTCATGCCAAAAGTCGACCTCAATTTTGTCCGGCATTTTGCTTTCATTTCAGTTTCTTTAACCGATAGATGCATTTAAGAGACAGTGGGTGATTGGCCTTCTGATCTCAGATTGCCCTTGTGGGTCTTCCACTCAGGACAAGGGGCACCTGCCCTTCTCGCGTGGGTATCATGCGAGATTATCGCCTAGGAATTTCCTCCCGACGTCATTCAAGTTGATATGGTTGTCCCGCCAATACTCGGTCGCCATTGCCTCGCTTGTGATAACAGGGTCTACCGCGGTAAGGTGAGGTTGGCATTCGAATGAGACTGTAAGTTGCAATTCATCACCCCTTAGAACTCTTTGGACTCAGGCGCTGGTTTATCCACTAATACGTCGCTATCGATACTTTGCATTTTGCAACATGGCCACCGTCGATTAGTATTTTGCACTTCCGGTTAGCAGAAAGCCATCTGTTTCTGATCTCCTTGACGTCTATGTTGATATGTATATTTCTACCGCGAACCAGAAGTGCAGAATACCAAAAGTCGCGACAAAACGCAGAACTACAAAGACGCAAAGTTCTATGAACCATCATGTTATGTATCTCGCTCTATACTTTTTCACGAAGTAATTATAACATTTTCAACCTTGGTGACGGTTCAGAAAATGTACTAATGCATTTTTAAATTGCAAAGTACCAAAATTCGATATGTATTGAAACTTTCACAAAGTATTGTAGGAGATTCTGTAAAATTATCACTTCTTCCACCCATTCCGGGAATATTAAGTAGAGGAGGAACTTAAGAAAGTAGATGCCGAAAAGGCACTGGGGTCTGATGGGATACACCCCAAGTCCCATTTACATCGTAGGAAATGTGTCTAAAATTGTTGGTGGAATTCAGTGGTTGGTGGAAATCATTTCAGATGGTTGGCAGACAAGCAAAATCTCATAAAAACTGTAACATGAAAAATAATAGCGCTCCCTAAATCCAGCAGACCAAGGAAAGTTATTGCCCAACTGCACTAATGGGCTGTGCTTAGGCTTTTGGAAAGTCTCCTGTATAGTAGAATCAGTTTGCTAATAGTACAGAAGATCTCAATTGAGTAATCTGTATTGGTAGAAACTGTACTGATCAAGTCTTAAAATTTCCTACTCGTAGAAGTGTGATATCGAATGAAATTAAAAACCTCAGTAACTTTTTTAGACCTCAGTGCGACGTATAACATCGTCTGGAGAAAGGGGCAACTAAATTAAAATCATTCTGCGTAGAAGAACCATTGTTTTGATTAACTGAATGCTCGTAGGTAGAACATTCTATGTCTTCATACTATCCACTTGATTTTTTAATTCATAAGACCTTTTCGGCCACGTGGCGGCCATCAGTGCTGTCTCCATTCATGAAACGGGTGGAGAATTATCAATGTAAACAAAAAGATATATGACGGTTGTGCATGAGTGTCGTCACGGAAGAGGGACTTCCCTTTTTTGGAAAGGAGGGGAGATGATGTGACATCACCTCAGATGTGTGCACAACCAAGCATATTATAACTGGGTCAGGCGTACTGGTAAACGAGACTGGGTTACGAGGTCATGACGTCAGAGCTATAAATCATATATAGAGGAGAGTAGTAGAGAGAAGAGAGTAGGAGGACCGAGTAAGTGGACAGGTAGTTCCTTGCTGTGGAGGATGCTAAGATAAGCGTCGCCCCAGGGAGCTGCCTCCACCTCTCGCCTCCTAGCTGGTCCTCGAACCAGGGACTTCCAGCCTCTCCGCTCCGACTCGAGCAGCCTGAGTTGCACTCTGCCGAGCTACGACAGCGCTACGATCATGATCTTGGCAACACCTCTCTCTGGGCCTGAACTCCGTCACCAACTTATGTGAGTATTAAAACAGTTCGTACACACTGAGTTTCTCTGGAACTAAACCCTCGACTCTCATCTCCCCCTCATCCCTCTCCTCCTTCCCCCCTTTGCCGTGTTCAAACTCGCAGCTCGGATTGGCCAACCAAGCGAGTTGCGAGCGAGGCTCACACCAGCACCAGCCGTTTCATCAATGAAGCCATCACTGATGATGGCCACCACACGGCCGAAAAGGCCTTATGAATTTAAAAAAAAATCAAGTGGATAGTATGACAACATAATCTTTATACAGTACTGTGTATACTACCAACACCGAACCTCGTCATACAATCATTGTGTCACAATGGGAGAGCGACTGCAAAGTTTTTATCAACGACTAACCTCAAGGCTCAGTTCATGTCCCACGGTTATTTAATTTGTCCATAGCAGAAATACTAGAAATAGAATCCAAGAAGCTTGGCAACGCTGTTGATTGGGTAATTGCAACTCATCATGCAACATTTGCAGTTAACTATCAGTTGTTATATTTCAAAGAATTTAAACAATATATTTCAATTTTCTCAATTTGTCTGCTGCTGGTTGAGGAGATTTTTGACAATCATATGGTTTTGAATTCATGCTGATCTTCATTTAAAGCAGAAAATCTTTAATCTCACTTGAGACTTGCCTTCAATAAGCTAGTTGCCAGCTGCAATAATCACATCGGTGACAGTGACAATGAAGTTGAAAATTAATCTTTGAACGAGAATGTTGTTTTACAGTTAGTGAAGTTGTTCTCATGTTTAAATCAATCTCCACTCATGTTAATGTAATTTATTGATTAATTCTTAGTATTTTGAAATGTATTGCTTTGTCTGAAATATTCTGATTAAATACAGATATTTATCTAAGAAGTGAGTTTCATGTGTTTAGTGTTTGTGAATAATTTTTATTTCCAAAATATGTCAGAATTGTTAAGTATTAGCCATAATAATTTGTTTTAAAAGGAAAATAAAGCATAATTTAGGAAAAAGGACAGCATCATCTACCAGTGTATAAAGTATTCATGTGGTTACCCTGATAATTATGTATAATAATTGATATGACATAAAACAATATATTTGAAAATAAGTGAGATCAAATACTTTGTTTTCTCAGGGCTCGACAACAGGATTTTTTTCTGTGAACCACCACTTTAGAGATAATCCAGTAAATGAATGAGTATAGAGAGTTTTGAAGAGGGTAGTTTTTTTATTAGGGATGTGTTGGGAGTAGTTATGAGGTAAACATACTAAAAGTCCTGATGTTTACGCCATACTCTAGGGTTGGGAGGGGGGGGGTGGAAATCTCCCATTTTTTGTTTCTTTGCTCCTATCTCGTTAACAGTGGGTTATAAAAAAACTACTTAGCAAAATGAAAGCTCATTAAATTTTCAATAATATTGTTTCTATTAAGTTTTTCTAAATTCCTTTTAGTTTTTGAGAGATCTGCATAAGTAAATCATTGATTTCAAAAAAACTGTTTTTCTTACTTCTCTTGTCAAACTTGCTTCTAACTACTGAATCCTTCGTTTTACAGTAAAAAGTACAAGAATAAAAGTTGTAGGGCATTAAATTACCTTTAAAGTGATGTATAGGTTTACTAATTTATATTTACCTAGTTGTAACAATTTAAAACAATTCAGTTTTAGTTACTTACCTAATTCATCTAATTTGAAAGACAAGCAGCATTTTTTTTGTACACTGCAACCTTCCATAATATTTTAAATTATAAAATTTAACAGACATGTAACTGAAACACATCACTGTGTTTATTTACTTCATGCAATGACGAAGAGGTCAATCACACCTCGAAACGTCGGCAATGTAATAATCAAATGTAATTGAAGAATTGTATACCAGTAATTCTGCATTTATAATAATTGTCTATAATTGACACACACAGCAATTGGAAGGAGTTATTTATTGAGAATATAAGTATTTTCGAAAATTCTTCATTGTAAATAAGAATGTTGTATATAGGCATAAAAGTAGAATTTGTAAATACAGTTCGAGTATTGGGCCGCCCGCACACGGCTTGTCTGGCGTGCGATGCGACAGACGTTCGTCGTAAGCGTGAAGAGTGAACGGTGCGACCATTCTCACATAGGTCGATTTTCTCTCTCCTTCACCGTCGCGCCCCGCCCTTTCAAATTAGCGACTTGGGGGCCCATTTGCAAGGGGTGATATCCCTTTCAGTATTCGTTTACGAGTATTCAACCAGGGAGGTGCAAAACTTATTCATATTAGTAGAAGGTGAAGTATGGGTAGAGTTATCAATTAAGGCAAAAACATTCTGTATAGTGTGATTTATCAGTATAGAAAAGAGAGGACAATTAAAGCAAAAATATATTAAAAGTATCATAAATGATATTTTATGAAATCTAATCGCAGAAAAAGATAATACGGTTGGAGACGGTATCGTTCACCGTTTCGAAGAATATCCTAAACGAAGTCCGTTTGTTTCTTTTTAATTATGACGCTCTGCTCCGACACCAATTGTGCCTCAGCTACTCGTTCATACGGTGACATTTCCTGATTGGTATTTTATTTTTCGATATAAAATAAATTTAATATGAACGGTTCCTCAAATTGACGAAATCTTGGCTTTCATGTGACTTTTGTAAGCGGGCGCATCGTATTCACTGCACAACTTTACTGATTACGACTTCATCATTTTCTTTACTCCCGTCAGGTCGTACAAATTTTTCATCATGTGTCTTCGTTTTAACAAAATTTTATAATTGCTGTAGATTTTACTCTGGCATGACAACTAAATTGTTATTATTAGATGAGGGTCTCGTTCTTGTATTGAAATTATAAGAATGGTAAAATAATTGATGGGAGAATTATGTTACGTTTTTAGCAAAAAAAATCACAATTTACAAAAATACGAGGATAACGTGGTTACAATTTACAAGAATACGAGTTCTAGATTGAAAAGAAATTTTCATGGATATAATCTTTCTTGATTAACACTTTCTATGAATTACAAAGCGTATGGAGTGATCTGAATTTCTATACATACCAGAGATGTACGAGTTCGTCGAAGTCTTTCAAGTGCAGCGTCATAGAGATTATTACGAACTTCGATGAATGTGGTATGAAACTAATACTTAACAACCGAAAGCATGTAATAAAGAAGAAATTAAACAAAAATAAAATAAAACTGAATATACCCTCAATAAATCTCAAATTTAAGAAATAAACTGATGTAAACTTATTTTATAAAAGTAACAGTCATTGTTCATATCTCCCAGGTTACAATACTATATAGCTCTATTTTTATAATTTACTTTTTAATATTGTATTGCCTTTGCTAAAACCAAACCATAATGCACAAATCTTACCTACGCACTTCTAAGTAAAGTAATCTATTTAACTGTGTAAAAAACACATATACTAATAATTATTATATTTTCTATATCATTTGACATAAACATGTATGTAAAATAATAAACGTAAAGATTTTGTCGAAAGAAAAGTCGTAAAGATATTGAAATCAAATATTCTAATGGTAGGAATTTATTAGTTCCTAAACTTAACCTAGTTATATAGATAATATTCTAAAAAATAAAGAAAACGAGAAATGTTCAACGCAGTACATATTAGTTTTGCATGAAAGAGGCTATAAAGTTATCAATTTCCGTTGCAAAAAACTAGAAACTTAGTTTGTATTCAAAATACAAGGGAGCAAACAAACAGAATTTTCATTGTCGTCGTCCCCCCCCTGCGACTACTGCCATCATGTTGGACGCAAGCGATTTTTCCCCTTCTATGCAAATTGCAAGCGACGCGAGCGCGTAGAAGGGAAAGGCGGTTACTAATAGGCCCGTGTGCGTCTCCTCATTTACTTACCTAGGAAGTGGAGACGAAACTATGTTCGTACATCTGTCTCGTCGTTTGCGAGACGAGTCTATCATTCTCGTTTTGGGGAGTAAAATGAGTGGTGGAAGTGGGAACAAAAATTAACGTCACCCAATGCATTGTAACAAAAAAAAAGGATTTATTTATATATTAATTGTCATATACCCTTTATTTTTAATGCAAAGTGTAACAAAGTAAATTATTTAATTAAATCATAAGGGTTTCCGTAATGATCCGTGCTTTATATCAATGGAAATGGTGACCTAGAGTTGCACATTTATAAGGAACAAAGCCAGAAGTCGTCTTGGAAAACACAAGTGTATTTTTAAACAATAAAGTAGTACAATGACAGATATTGACATCATGATGTGGTGAGTATCTTTACGACAATGATGTATTGAATCTTACATGTACAGGGACATCGAAATTGAAATGCAGAATTTAAGAACATTATTACAGCGAAACTTCAAGTACAGAAATAATTTAATCACTTGCATATACTTTAATATATATGTCTTGTTTGACACGAGACTGCTGGTGAGTGCGTGACGTACAAAAAAAGTAACTTTAGAATGGAATAAAACGATAATGAGCATGGGTAAAAATAATAATAGAGATGGCTCACTCATTCACCCAAGATCTGTCCCCACGGCTAGTCATTTGTTATCTGGATTCGTGCCTGTTTTTTAAATTAAAGGAAGAACACATACTGGGGTTCCTTACAATGGAAAAGGCGTCATAAACAAATTAATCCCTTAATTTTAATCACAAAAACATAACCCACATAAAACACTTTTACATCCCTCAAAAGGACATATTATTCACTGAATTTAACATAATTCCTCTTATCAAGAACAAAAACAAAAAAAAACCTTTACTAAAAAAACAATACCATACCATCAGAATTCATCAGCTCATTTAACTATCATTGCCCCTAGTTCTCAATTAAAACAGAGTTCATGAGTTCAATGCTTGGGCTTTCATCATTAATCAATCAGTTCGCTTGTCTTCTCGCCGCTGCGCCTATCATCTACAGTTGGATGCAACCAACTCTACGTGATACCTTATAAGTTGACAGATCGATCAGACGTTGTGGTGAGTGAAGAGCCGACTCCCAGACGGCATAGCGGCAGGTCCTTGGCGGTTTGGGTTGTCGCTCGAACGGGTGAAGTCATCACTCCCAGAAAACCCGGCCAGTTCCTCGAAATAGCCTCCTCGTAGTTTCCGGAATCCCCCATACTTGGTCGATTACCGTACGACCGCAGTGTTTTCGGACCGAATGAAGATCATGAATCCTCCATGTCGACTCGACTGGATGTCTAACAATGTTGTTGTTACAACACAATGTTCCGCGTTAGAACATCCTCCGTCTCAAAGTTCAGTAAAAGATTATCGAGTGACTGTCTGTCACCGAAAAATATCCGAAAGACTCTAAATAAAACTCAGCATCTGAGCGAATAAAATCAAAGTGAGCTTCTAACTCGAAGCAAGAACAAAAATGCTCTCTCTGATAGAACGTGAAACTCGAACGAAAAAATGTTGTAAGATCTATGAGACTGATTTTGATTTTGCTGTTCTTTAAATGGGTTTTCTCCTACTACATCACCTACCATCTCCACCCACGATCTGAAATTTTGAATAGTAACATGACTGATTTTTCCAATGAAGTTGAAATCCCCACTTCGCGACGTCACTTGTCAGTGGTCAGATTTGACTTGATTCCATACGCGCAGGGTCAACCCATGAGCTGCATTTTTGAAGTTTCTGGCTCTCAACGAACTTCACTCAACCGTGATCTTTGAGCAGTTTGGACGCGGCGGCATTTAACCTCAAAGACGTCAGATTTGTTTACGTCGCCCGCCCTTTAAAAATTTCCATCCTGTAACATCTGGTAGCCAACACCTAACACTGGTCGCTGGGCACTCCCACGCTCTTTTGTATTCCTTTAAAGTCATAAACCTTTTGTACTCTGGGTCATAGCAAGTCTCGACTCGCACTGACGCGACCTCTTTTCTCTTCTAAAGATGCGCGAATTTCCGTTGCTCTTTTCCTAAAAACCGCGTGTTATTTTCACACGACAAATACATTTCAACGGCTTAACTTGAATTTGTTATTGGAAAGCTCGTTCCAATCGGTCGAAAACTTTCTCTCTCTTCCTTTGTCATCTTCCTTGGTCGCGGCAAGCATTCGCTTAAAATATATTTTGAACCGAAAATAATCAATTAAATGTAATTATTTATTAAAGATTAATCAAATCTTACAATATAGACGAGGCAACGCTTCGTAACTATAATAGTCTTTCGTCATAATTCTAATATCATCGAAACAAAGTAATATAATGCACACCTATGTTCTTGTTTCTCCGAAACGAAATGTGAAATGCGGGTTTTCTCGTAGAGTTCGGAATCGTTTCTTTTTCACCGACAGAACTATAACTAACCTGAACTGTCAGTGTTCTCACAGACATGTGGAATTGAGTCAGAAAATATATGTGTAATTTTTTGCAAATTGAAGCCCCTCCCTCTCTGCCCTCGTAATACACTACGCTCTGAACATCCGATTTCCAAACGGTCGGAATCGCCAATCCCTTGGTCTCTCAGGAGCTCAGATTTACTTTTCTGAGGATACATAAAAACTAGTTAACACCGAAACCTTTTGGTCCCAGCGCGGAAACGCTTTATTGGCCATCACTACTGAAACGGCAGGCAAAATTCAACGTGCATGGCGCATGACTTTTTCGATTATTATCTACTCCTTCATTTTTACAAAACAAAAAATTCGTTTTATTTCGAAAAATGATCAACTTAAAAATATTCCTTCTATGGGGACTTTCTTATGTGCTCTACACGACAGAAAAAGTATAAATCTGAAAAATAATCAAAACTGGTAAAACACTAAAAAATGAAATTGTGAAAATTTGTCTACAATATGTATCTTACTGCATTTTTACGACACGTCGCTTAGCGTCATGACGTAGACAAATTCTTTGAGATTCAGATGAACGGATCGCACCTTGCGCGTGTCTTCGTGTACTATCACTATACTTCGTGTTCGTAGTGACCGATGATTTGCGGCATTCGGAACCCCCTGAAAGTTTTATCAGAGAAACTGCGTGGTATAGGAAGCCGATCAGATTGGACAAAATCATGCCAAGAAAACAGCAACCTGACGGATGTGTGTGCCCTTCCCTTCTAAATACGATTGAGGACCCCCCTCCCGAATTTTCCTCCTTACTATTTCCTTGGAATTTTTTCCAGAACTTTCGTTGTCTTTCTTGCCGATCATACTCTTCACCTCCTTTACGGAAGGTTTTCCCAATGCAGTAGTTTTCTCCTCAGTTCTTGGTGTCTAGTGTGTGAGACGTTTTGCAAGAGCAAGTAATTTTCCACACCCACAAGATATCCAAAATTTTAAACTTAAGGGCCAAACTAAAAAAACTCTGTGACAGGCGGACCAACTATATATTTTAAAGTAATTTCCAATTGTTACATCTTACAATAAATATTAGATTCATAGATATAACAGAAAATTTTAAAACAACACTAAAAATAATACAGTTAAAATTAAAAAACAAAAACATTAAAGTACACCAGATAATAATATAAAAAACCCTAAAAATATGACAGAAAAAGATACTCTATTTTATTAGATAACATTCCTTTCGAAAGTTCATAGAGATTACTCTCGTAATCTGCCACTTCATATCACAATCCTAGGACTTCGGCAAGAAGTTGGGGTCACATGTTACAGCTGGTCAGGCATTAACTCCGCCCTACAAAAAATGAAAACAGTTAAGTGAAATTGGCAAACACAAAAATCACATTTTTTGATTTGTAACGACACCTGACTGCCAAGGACTTTACCCAGCACGATTTACATCTGAGACCGTCTGGGAAACATCACTTCGGTTCTCTCCTAGCTTCACATCTGACATCACATCATTCACCTGCCCCTTTACCCACTCCTACACCTCCTCCTAAATCATCTCCTCCTCCTCCCTCTGCTCCTACCTCATCACCATCTCCTCCTCCTATCTCCACACCCATTTCTTCTCATGTCCCCGTTCTTTCACCTACTGCTTCCTCATCTCCCACGTCCTCAGCTGTTCCTCCATTGACATCTCCTGCCGCCCTCATACACAGTTACAACTTGCGCTCAGGAGTACGATGTGGTACTCGAAGGTGACATTCGCATTCGGGTGCAGTGTGCGGGCTTGATCCGGAACTAGAAGCTGTACCAAATTCAAATTCCTCTCCACAATCTAACGTCGATTCCATTTCTCGTGAATCTCAAACTCTTTGCGAAAATAAAATAATTATATTTCATCATAATGTCCAACCCCTTTCAAACAAATTGACATCGAAATTCTGGTATACGAAAATCCATTCGATTTGCTATGGCTCACAGAACATTGACTTTCAACTAACAACATCAACGATACTGCTATTTCTAATTATTATTTTGCAAGTTTTTACTGTCGGGAACATTTTAAAGGAAAAAATCCCCACGGAGGTACGTGTATCTGCGTTAGTAAGGATATTTTTGTCTTCTCCACTGCCAGGCTACGAGAACATCTGCGTGGATAGTGTGTTCGAATTTTCTACAGTTAATCTGACCGACACCGGTATTGTTGTTTTGTGTATTTATAGACCTCAATCAGATCGTGACATATTTTTTCGGATCTATGAAATTGTTTTCAAACATATCACATACAAATCTACTAAATCTATAGTTACATGTGATTTCAACATCGATTTCCGAAGTGCATCCGACTCTGCATTCACCAATTAATCGATTCAAGAATCTTATCGACTCCTTCAAACATATTACTACGATAAACGACCCCACTCGCCTCTCCGGTTCATCTCAAACAATGCTTCATCAAATTATCGTCAACAATGGAATCTCGTATCTCTCTGAAGTGTTTATCGCCGGATACAGCGATCATCTTGCTCAAGAATTGACTACTACTAATAAACTAAAACCAATTAAAATCCTTTACAAGTTTTCAAGAGGGTTTAATGGCACATATCAATCCATATTTATAAATTATTTGCCTGAAGAAACATGGAAAGATGTTTACAATTGCCAAAACAAAGACAAATTCAATGTATTATCTCAATATTTCTAAAACATTACAACTCTAGCTTTCCCATAAAACGCAAGTTAATTAACATAAAGAAATACAATAGATGGATCACCCAAGGGATAAGAATTTCTTCAAAAACCAAACGCCGTTTATATTTTCTTTCGAAAGTCTGTAACCAACCACCTGAATTCCAAGATTTTCGTAAATATAAGACTATTCTTCGAAAAGTAGTCTATTCAGCTAAAGTTATGGAAAACGACAGACAGGTACTAAAATCAAACAACCGGATGAAAGCCATGTAGAATATTGTTGAAAATTACACAACTTTTTAAAATCGCGAAGAAAATATTTCTCTACTAAACGATGGCAAAATCGTATCAAATCCTTAGGACATCGCAAATTTGTTTAATTCTTACTTCTCAGAAGTAGGTAAAATAACGAACTCAATATATCCAAATTAATGTCCTCCAATTATATCCACCCACGCACCTAATTCTATGTTCACTTCCGAAACTAACGCCAGTGATATCATGAGAATCATCAGCTCATTAAAACACAAATTTTCAACGGACATAGATGATATACCCGAGTTTATTGTTAAATTTTCGTCCCACGCTATATTAAACCCACTCATAAATATTTTTAATAGTTCTTTATCGGAAGGGGTGTTTCCTAACATATTTAAGAGCTAAAGTGAAAC
>NNCF01127217.1:153004-193033 GCA_002313205.1 Laupala kohalensis
TACCATTCGGGAATCGTTCTATATAATTCCCTGCCCAAGAATATAAAATATATTATGAAATTGAATCTCTTCAAATCCACGGTTAAGAACTACCTCCTGCACCAGTGCTTCTACAATGTAAAAGAATTTATTGATTTTAATAAAAGTTAAATCTGTCTTGTACTTTATCACGCCATTGCTGTAGCACTTTTTAAATAACTTATAACAATTTCAAAAACTATTTTCTTGCATGGTTGTGTTGCCGTATGGCTCATATTAATTTAGTTTTATGTGTACTCAACTTTGGCACGGTTGTGTACATTAATTCTGTAGCCCCATCCTGGCCCGGGTTTTGCTCCGGTTTTCCTTCGGGTAGAGGCGGATTTCTTATACAGGTTCTCTAGGCTTTGTTTAGGGACGTGTTTATTGTAACCATAAATCGTGAATTTAGTGTTTTTCAATTCTTATGATTTTTAAACACTATACTCAGAATAATCTATTGTTCGATAATAATTTGTAATGTAAATTTTTTGCGTTCATTTACAAACATATTAACATTCTATTAGTATTATCACTCGCAGCGAACTTTGTATCTTATCTAGGAATTTTTGCTGAAATGTCTGAATCTGCCTCTGCCGCAGGGCCCTTGATCGGAAAGGATGGGATGGTCCCTTGCTTGCTTCCGGAGGGTAAATTAGTTTATTGTCCTCTACATGGTCATACAGTTTGTACTGCTTTTTTGACAATAAATTTATTATTATTATTAAATTGAGTAGATTTCTTTGTTGATTCATCTGTTTGATTTAATTATCAGTTCAGGCAATGTTTCATTTCTGAATTTTTTTTATTTGATAGAATAAACTAATTCATGTTTTATTTCTATTTTATCGATTGAGTTACAATGTAAACTCTTATCTCATTATTAGAAACAGTCATTATTAGTAATTCATTCATTTATTCATTGTATATGATTGATTGATATTCATTGATTGTAATATGGGGAGATAAAACATTTTCAAACCTTGAACTGACTGCAAACCTTGGAATAAATTCTATTATAGACCATTTGAAAAACCTTGTCTTGCAATGTAACTCACAAAAACTAATTTCATAAATTTCACTCTCAACTACACTACTGAAGTTCCAAATCTTGATACTGAAATTAACAATTGTAACATAAAACAAGTTGAAGTTCATCAATTTTTAGGAGTAATTATAGATAAAAACTTAAGATGGGAGAAGCACATTGATAACTTATGCAAAAAGATTAGCCAACAAGTTTATTTGCTTGAACAATTTCTGTTATAGGGAACTATTAATGTTTTACTATGGTGTGACTCAATCAAACTTATCCTATGGGATTGAAATTTGGGGAGGTGCTGCCAAACTCCATATAGACAGAATTTCAAAACTACAAAAGAAATGTATATGAATCATTTTTGGGCTAAACTATATACAATCATGTAGAGAAACTTTTCAAAAACAAAAATTTTCACTGTGTACTCCCTCTACATTTATAAAGTAATTATCTTAATTATAAACAGAACAGAGAATACACTTAGAAATGAAGACATTCACAAATACACCATAAGACAAGGGGAGGACTTACATACAGAAAGATACGTACTTCAATCTATGAGGAAAGATCCATATGTTTGTGGCCCTGTTTTCTATAACAAACTACCAGCTGAAATAAATAGCTCAAAGGGGGCTAAATTTAAAACTGCTCTCAAGGAATTTTTAATAAATAAAGCACTACTATATAGAGTTGATAAATATCTGGTGGAAGATACGTAACAGCATGGATCAAGATATAGTTCCTTCTGTCCTTTCTCTTGTGTTTTATTAATGTATATTTAATGTAAATTTATCACATTTTATATTATGTTATATATTATATGTATATTACGCAGAATATGTGTGGTATATTATGTTATATATATTAATATGTATTATGCATTGTGTGTGTTATGTTATATGTATTATGTATTACTAATTTGTAAGTCATCACTGTAATTGTAATGATGATGCTTGAAACTTGCAAAGTCAAGTCTATAAGTATTAATAAATAATGATGATGATTCATTCATGTCTGTTTCTAGTAATGTGATAAGAGTTTACATTGTAATGAAAACATTTTGTTTTGTCATTCCATAATGATTGCCCTGTAGCAACATGTTATGTTGCTTACCAAATCAGATGACCACCACATCAACCAAGAAACAATCTTTCGATTTATTCACTACTAAAATCCCCAATGATGCAATGATACATTAACTACTGGAAGAATGTTTTGATTATAAGATGGAAACAGTTGCAGGGTACTCAATGGAATCAAAGTTCGCCAAACTTTTAATGCACCATTTACCTTCTGTTCCCTCAACTCTAGAATATAGGAGATCACGCTTCAGTCAAACAGCTGTTTTTCCTCAAGGGCATTGTGTGTTCATTTCATTTTCTAGAAACACACTGAATATGGCCTACTTTAGACATTCATTTTGATTTTTCACCTCATTTTAGGGCAAATTCATGGAATGAACATACTATACGATTTCAGACAAATTATAGAGTAGGTATGAATGAAATCTTAGAGTTACCTGTATGAAAGTAAATTAAAAATTAATGTGAATATTGTGGTATCACTGAAATAAGGAAAGACTGATTGTGTCTGATATCACTGTGTCAATACATCAAGTGACATGGAAGTGGAAGCATCTAACACTTCCACATTTAGTTGAATGTTTCACAACAAAAAGGACGTGTGTAAGTGTACTACTCCATGGATTAAACATCAAAGAACAGTTGATCGCAGTGTTTTTTCATTGGTTGGAAGGAACGAAATCAGCAGATTTCCTCCTTATCATCATGTACATGGAAAAATTGGATTGAATTAGGTTATCCAAGTAACAGTGAATTTGTTACCCAAGGAACAGCATGCGGTGCAGACAGTCCATGATTTAGGTGAAACTTTCTTCACTGAGGGAATATAGCAGCGTAAAACACAATAGCGAAAGTGCAGGGGGCATATGTCAAACAGAGGGAGGAGTAGTTATTCTACATGAGAGAGAATGGCCAATTGTGTAAAAATCACTCTTACTTCTGATAGATTGATCCTCCTTTATATCTCGATCAAGACCAAGAGTAGTATGATTATTTTCTGGAATGAGAGTTAACTAAAATGAAGACTTCTTAAAGTGTCTGGCATTCTGAACATGGAGTTTCGTCTGTCTCGCTTTTCTTCTTCCACTTTTTACAGTGACGTTTGGCACAAATAGGTGACTTAAATGTTTGAGAACATCTTGAGCATGGAAACACAGTATCTGAAAAGAATGAAAGAAACATTATGTTGGCTTATTCCTCAGGCTTTCAGACAATACATTAATTGAGAATGATGCATAGTATTTGAATGATAAAGCACAAGTTGCTAACTATGAAATTCTTGATAAGTTCAGTTTATGATACAAAGTGACAACATTAATATAATGGTATTTGGATTCCTCCTGATGATCCTTCAATTGTTATCATTATTCCAATCAATGAATCTACTTATATGAAAATATTTTTCTACCAGCTCTAATCTTGCAGATTCAACAGGAAGACATCTTATGTGTGATTGGGAAATACTTACACTCCAAATCTTCAGAGGAACGACTGTTGTACTCTCTCCGCTTGACAGTGTGGTCATCATTATAGTATATTAATATCTCCTTATGAGGTGGTACCGCTTTAGTGGTCACATATAAAATATTTCCGTTAAATTCGATACATCTAATGTTGGTCTCATCAGGATTACGTGCACAGTTCACGTATTTCATCCAGTTGCTTTTCCTTGGGCAAGATCCATCTATGTATTGGTTGCCAATCTGAAGAATTATTGAGCATTAATAGAAGAAAGAAGAGTAAATAGAAAAAACCTTTTCTCCAGAAAACAACCTTACCCTCCAAGTGTAAGTAGTGACTTTAGGTGGTTTGGTCAACAATTTGCCTATAAAAGGGCCCATTACAGAATTGATGGGCAGGAATTTTTTTGTAAACACTCCAATGCCTGCATTTGGAATTACTGAGCATTCCAGTAAGAAGTCTTTGGGAATAGTTTTCTTTGCATTCCAACATTTAGCACCTTCAGGCTTAGGAGTATCTTGAATGATGTTATAGTGTTCACAAAAGCTCAGGAGAGCTGTTCCACATACACTACAATCTAGAGGAAGAAAAATACATTTGAAATGTAAAGGAAATTGCATTTGGTTGTTTGGGTACTGCATGTCAAAATTGAACATGTCGGAGAAAATGCCATATTGTCCTTTTGAATGCACTGTTTACGTAGTGATCTCCCTGAACTGTCCCCCTGGACAATAATGCAGATCCTACATAGCAAAATAAGGCGATAGTTCCTGACATTTCACATTTCTCCCCTTGTGAGTTTCAGAAGTTGCAGCACGTGTCTCTCTCTCTCACCTGTGTAATTTTGTATTGCAGCATATAAATAATCTTCATTCACTTTACAGAAAGCTGAAAAAATCTAAAATGCTTTTGTCAAGGTGAATGTCTTTTGGCAGTAAAATACACATAGTCTCCCTTGCACTACATGTACTTCACTCATTTTTTTATTCTCATTTCATTGTAATTCAGGATACTCTACAGAATCAGCACTAATTTTAAATACAGTAAATGATGTTATCATAACTTAACTGTGATTCTTAAGGAATGGATTTCTTAGATTGAGAAAAGAAAGAAAAAAGGTACAAAAAAACTTATCCCTTTATGTGCAGTTATTTGTGTGTCTCTACATACAAGACATCCTAATATCCAAACATGTGTTAATAGAGAATGTAGACACTTTCAGTTTTTCAGAATGAACTATGAGACAGGTAACAATTATTACTCAAGCACTCATGTAACAAATAATTTTTATGTGGGTCTGAACACAAGAAGGCACTGCACATAAATTTCCACTATCTGTCACTAGTGTGTAATAGTTATGTAGTCTGTCACTACTAATATACTGAATATTGTTTTATTATCTAGTAAGTTACATGTTATTTGTATATAATATAATTTTAATACTAATATAATTATTATATTTAATGATAAAAAATTTGTGAATAAGGAGGAAAATAATAAAATTTAAGAAATTATTTTTAGTATTCAGTTCTTATTATATCCTATGCCTGATGAAGCTACTGTTACTCAAAAAGAGTGAGGATTCAGAGAAGCAGAAAGGCAAGGAATCTTTATGATAATGAAACAATAATTAAAATTTTTTGGTACATATTAAAATAATCGTATAATATACCTATTGTTATCATGTGCATGTGAATGTGTATGCGCGAGTGTGCACAAGCATGTAATTGTGTGCGCGCCCGTGTGTGTGTGTATGTGTGTGTGTGCGCGCGCGCACTGAAACCCTCCTCTTCAAACAGATGATGTTATGTTGAAGGAGTTATCACTTGATGAACAGGAGTTGGAAAATGACGGAACTGAAGGATTCTCCTGATGTTGTGGAACAGAGTGGTGATTCAAAAAGTGATGACGAAGTTAAGAGTGAAGAAGACATTGTTGAGGATAGTGATATGACTGCCCAAGAAGAGGAAGCACAGTCTGATGAAGATGGTTTTGAAGAGCTTGAACCTACTACTTTTGTTAATGTAACTTTGGCTTGTAAAGAGCAAGCAGGCCCATCAGGACTGCATGTGTAATCATGTGTGTGGTGGTATATTGGCGGGAAAATCAAAATATCAGAGAAACACATGAAAGTTATGGAACTATACTTAATTGAAAAACAGAATCTTTTTTCTCTACGCTTGAAATAAAATTTAAATAGGGTACAATAAAAAAATTCAATTCATACTGATAAACGCAGAATGAGTACGGAAAATTTTGGCGTAACTCATTTTTGTGTGGCGCAACGGGTTAACGTTTCATTAATTCTGAAACGCGAGTAACAAGACTTTTTTCCACAACAGTAGTATGACGATCCGTGAGCTTAACTCAAACATTCAAATTCAACTAACTTGCAATCCTTACTTAAAACGGCATTTAAATTCTTCCTTTGAATAACGACCAACAACCCATTGAACATAAAATTCCACACGAGGGCGCACTCTCAATGGTCCTCTTCGCTCCTCGCACGCTTCCACAATCCTCCTCTTCGTTTTCTCCCTCACAACTGCTGCTTGATATACATTCTAAAGCTGCATCGATTACAGCATCTTCTTCTTCACTGTCCCTCATAACTTATAGTATAAGGAAAAGAGACATCGCAACTCGTCGTTCCATATTGGCGGGCTTTCACTTCTCGCCGTTCCGAAATGATGCTCCCAGAAGCGCGCTCAAGAAGCTACCAATATCGGAACGCAGTCACAGTGTGAAATATGTAATAAAACATTTTCCTTCCCTCAGTCTCTGAGGCGACGCATGCTGTGCCATAAAGGTGGAGGAGCTGTGTGTGATGTTTGCGGCAAAATTTCTACATCTACGTACATGCCGATACATATGAGAACGCATAAGGGAGAAACGCCAATAGTGTGCAATGTTTGTGGCACAGCTTTTAGATCTACTAATTACCTGAAGACTCATGTGAGAGTGCATACCGGCGAAAAGCCGCATTCATGTGAGAAGTGTGGTAAATGCTTTACTCAGAGATCATCTCTGGTAATACAAAACAGATCTCACACCGGCGAAAAACCTTACAAATGTTCAATTTGTGCCAAAAGCTGTCACCCACACATTTCTTGATCATCAGAAGACTCATTCTGTGAATGATTAAATCACTGAAGTCTCCTTGACAGTGCTGTACACTCAGAGAAAATGTTTTATCTAAACGTTTTATTGACATAGTTTCACAAAAGCAAAAACATTCTCATGAAAATGTATTTATATTGTCTAAATATAATTTTATATTTTACACTTTTGCTATTGTGTATGTATGTGTGCGTGCGCGTGTGTATATATGTGGTATTGATTTCTCTTAAGCAGAGCAGGTGAATGGGTTACGACAAATACACTCCTGAAAATAAAAAAAGAACACCATGAAGAAAATAACTGAGAAATTCCAAAGTTGCACAGAACCCTACGAGAGGGCAGTTAATGCGATGATCAAAAGCACAGCGCCGCGGGTAAACCAGAAATCGCATTACCAGCCGCGGAATGTTGCAAGCTTCGCAGCAGTTGCTGACTTTCAGAGCCAGTAGCAGCCAGTTTGCCTTGCCAAACGGACCTCCGTCTGCGTCTGCAACATTATTAGCATGCCGCGACAGCATAAACGTGCACCGTTTGTGCAGTTGACGGAGTTTGAGCGAGGGCGTACAGTGGGTCTTCAGGCGAGGGCTGGGTGGTCATTCCGCAGAATTGCGCTACATGTGGGGCGAGAGGTCCCCGCAGTGCATCGATGTTGTCGCCGGTAGTCAGCAGAAGTTGCACGTGCCAGTCAGTTTGAGTCCGGACAACTGCGACGCACATATGCACGTCAAGACCGTCGCATCTTACGAAGTGCCGTATCGGACCGCACCTTCACAACAAATTAGGGGCTCTGTTGCCCCGGAGGTGTCAGCGGGAACCAATCGCAACCGTCTCAGTGAAGCAGGACTGCGATCATGCGTGCCGTTAGGGCGCCATCCGCTCACGCCCCAACATCGTGCATCTCGCCTCCAGTGGTGTCACGGTAGGTGTTTATGGAAGGACGAATGGCATCTTGTCTTCAGTGATGAGAGTCGCCTGCCTTGGTGCCAATGACGGTCGTATGCGTGTGTGGCGTCGTGCAGGTGAGCGCCAATGTCTGGAGTGTATAAGACAGAGACACACAGGTCCATCGCCTTGCATCATGGTGTGGGGAGCCATATCTTACAATGGCCATTCTCCTGTGGTGATCGTAGAGAGAACATTGAACACTGCACGGTACATCCAAAACATCATTCAACCAGCGTGCTACCGTTCGTGCACCAACAAGGTGATGTCCTTATACAGCAGGACAATGCAAGTCCACATGCAGCCCGTGCCACCCAACTTGTTCTCCAAAGTGTACATCAACTACCCTGGCCAGCTCGATCCCCAGATCTGTTCCCCATTGAGCATGTTTGGAAGTGGATGAAACGTCATATTGCGCGCTCTGCAAGACCGGCAGGAAATCTGTCCCAAATGAGGCATCTGGTACAAATTGCATGGCAGGCCATTCCGCAAGACTACATTCGTTACCTCTACGATCGTCTCCATGGGAAAATTGCAGCCTGCATTGTTGCAAGAGGAGGGTATACAGGGTATTAACTCTGATATTTCGCACGCCCTGTCGACTGTACTCATGCGTATGTCTCTGTCCGTGTGATCGTTTGTTGTATACTCCTCGAGAATGTGTCAATAAAACTTTCTTCTGGTGGGTCTACGAATTCATGGGGTTCTTTTTTCATTTACCACTAGTGTAGATTCGGAAATGTGTATTTAACACTGCAGTTGTGCTGTAAATTGTGTTATACGTTCATGGTGACGTCCGTCTATTAGACCACGTACAAGTTGTTTTAGTTATTGTTTTCACCTGAAACAAAAATTCTAAGAAATAAGATATTACAGTATGGGGACTTGTTAAGTGAGCAAAAAAGGAATTATAATTAACTCTCTTCTTTATTTAAAAATAATATTATAAAAATGAAAATTGAGAATAAATGTTGTCCTTTGGGAAGGAAAGAAACCACTCAAAACGCGCCCACCTGCACACGCACGTGCCCACTTTCACTCACCCACTCTCCCAACTACTCACTCACTCATTCTCTCACACACTAGAGAATAGTCGTGTGTGTGGGTGGGCGCGTAGGGGGGGGGTAGGTGGATTTGTGCGTTTGCATGTGGGTCACAGTTCTTCGTGGTTCTTATCTGGTTGACGACTGAATCCACGAAGGGTAGATACGACGTAGAAGTAAGAAAGAGGTGGTTTAGGTTCAGACAGGAGTGAAGAGTCTAGGGAAACCGATAGCTAGGATGACACATTTATTACTACTTACAACGCTCCATGGTCACAGGTGGCAGTAGCCAGAGAGAAGTAGGTGGCGGTCACGACGTCACAGTGTAGATCTCGACAGACTCGGGTCCTTCCAGCTTCCGACCTGGTTCGTGAATCAGCAGTGACAGTGCTGGGATGACACACAAGTTGCAACGCCCACACAGCTGTTGAGTCCTTCCGTCTCGTGTCCACTACTCCCCCGATTATATAGTTTGTCTTCATACGTCATTACCCACTAACCTACTTCCTCTGGCTGCGACCTCATTCCTGGTTGCTAGGTGTCTTCACAACATGTGTACTTTCTGGAAAAACCTTTTTTGCCTTATGTTTCATTACAATATATATCTTTTCCTTTCCAAAACACTACATTCAGTCTTAATTTTCATTATTATATTTTTAATGTAGTAGTGAATTAATTATTATTGCAGTTCTGTATTAATATACTCACTAAACATGACCCCATACAGTAAAATATTATTTCTTAGTTGTTGGTATTTTTGTAGGTTAAAATAATAATTACAAAATCTGTTCATGTTCTCATAGATGGACATCACCACTGCATGTACATTTACACATCTATTTGTCTTATCCTTTTGAACTGTTCTGTTTAGGACGAATCCATACCACGAGGTCCGTGTTTGAGTTTTGATCAAAGACAGGGCTGAAAGAATGGTTTCAATTGTGGTTCCTGGTTTACTACATTTACGTATGTCAGTTCCAACTCCAGAACTGGTGCAAACAAAAATAATTAAGTATCTTTTTGGGAACAGTTCTGAAATGAGCAACTGGAATAGATCAATATTACATATAATTTTACCAAGTGATTGCAATGTACAAAAATATTGAACTTTTGGACCCAATTAAAATGCCGTAACTACAGTACTGAATATAACTTCATATTTTCACGATTTGAACAAAATTGACAGTATTTTATTATATATGTTTTATTTTCTCTCTGACGGACACTCATAGGACCTTAAAATTCACCCACTATTGAGAAATGTCTGCTTTTGTGAAGTTAAGTTCAATGTAATACAAAAAGAAGGGGAGTGAAAATGTGTCTGCTATGGAGAACTGTCCGCTAATGAGAAGTATCCACTAAGGATAATTTCACTGTAAAATAAATATTATACATAGATATAACTTGTAATTTTGCCTTCTACTTACCTATTACATGCCCTTCATTTGCGGGTTCTGTGCTGAACTGTACTTGCCGTTTGGTCCGCAATTTCATGGGAGACGAATCACAACCTGAAAGAGGATTGGAATTGATGTCCATCATTGCATCTACTTGACACATTTGTACATTACATATGAACCTTTTTCAGTCGAAATTCACAATGAATTGAATGTCATGAGACATCATTTATTAAATTTCATAGCATGTACAAATATTTCCCATTAAAATACATTCAGGGTCATTACATATCAACTTGACCAATAAACAATAAATTTGATGCTCGACTATTTTTTGGGCAGATGTACTAACATGTCTGAACTGTTTAAAATGCTTTGTTTTTATTTTTTCAATTTTGGTATTTGAGTTGTATAATTAATGTAATGTGGCGAAGTCATTTCAATTTTTAGAATTTTTTTTTATCTTAGAAGGAAATTTATTTCAAAAGAATCATTTTTAATTTCTTATGTGTAGTTTCTCTCTGTTTTCAAGACTTAATTATCAATACTCTAAATCTGATCATGTTTCAGCAATGGTAATTCGTTACAAAAAGCAAGGTTTTAGTGTTATGTGTATATCAGATGGGAAAGGTCCTACAAAGCTGACACTTGAAAAATTCAGTTGTTTTAAGTGATTACAACCTGTAACAATCTCATGACATACAGAATTGCTTTATGAATTACAGTTGAATGAAAATTGCTGAAAATCATTACAAAGTCTGTATAAACTATTGTCACTTTGCCGATGTAAACATGTAGAAAAATAATCATTTAACCTTGCATAGTTATTTATAATGACAGTATGTTCAAGGAAGGCAGTAATAAAACAAGCAGCAGACATTGTATTAGTAACTTTTGGGAACCTCTTCTTACCTTTAAGTTAAAATCTATACTACTTCTAATGAGGTCTGTTGTTGCGATTCTGGACCCAGATATCAAGTCAAGATGTCACAAGTTGGGTAGCATGTTACTACTTTCATCAACTTACTGATACTCCTATACAACACAGTAGCTAGTCCATTGTTACAGAGGCAGGTTGTACTTGATATTTTCAAACTCAAAAGTGTTTTGATACCAAATTTAATTTAGAAAATTACTTTTAATTTCTTTCAATTTTGATAGTTGTGTATAAGCAGTATTTGAGTGAAAATTTTTAGTAGTCAATTGTAGTGTTCTGTGGGAATGAATCCAAATAAGTGTATCATTAATCTGTCTATGGTAATGTTTATTAGTAGCTCATTTCTGTTGACTCATTTATTCACGAAGAACGTCTTAAAATTATTACATAGTGAAGTTGAGAATTTTAATTCAATTTGTAAATATCATGAAATGAAATGCTTGTAAAATATCAACATTTATTTTGGATTTTCATTTTGTGAACGTCTAAGTCAGCACAAAAAATCTAAGCCTCAAATTGCGCCTGAGAAAAATTTTATTGTATTATGTCGAAAAGAAGAAAAGTTTCCCACAAAGCTTGTGCCTACCTAGCCCCTTTGTCCCAAAAATTACTTTCAATAGTTTGTCAAGCAGGCGAAATGTGATTATGATAGGTTTATCCCTCAAAGTGAACAGTTATCACTTTGATGGTTGACGAGATGATGTCAGTGAGTGGTAATAGTTGTTTCGCTAGAAAACAGGCTAGAGGTTGAGTTGGTGCAATGATTGCACTCACTATAGGTCTCAAGGGGACACCAGATTTGTGCATCTTGGGGAGATCGTCGCGTAGGCATGGCATTGTTACCTCGTTTTAATGATTGTTTAATCTCTTCAGGTATGGAAGAAGCATTGCTGATGAGTGCATTGACCTCAGTCCTCATCTTTCTTGAAGGGTTTGTACTTATCGGAGAGTACGTCCCGTCACTCAGGAGTTCTTCCATCTTATTGATGAACTCACATCGTTTCATGACGACAGTGGCGTTACTTTTACCGCTGGTACGATAACTAAATCACTTCGTTCCCTGAGAAATCGTAACGCACTTCTTTCCTCTTTACTGATATTACTTTGCGGTGGTTTAGCTCGAGATACCACCCTGGAAGTTTCTCTCCTGATTTCCTCCGCGATGTTAGGAGAAATATCCACTAAAGCAATTTCAATACCTGAAATAATATCGCCAATGGGTGTCTGTTTTGGCGTAATAGCGAAGTTTAATCCTATTTCGAACAAGGACAATGTTCCTTCCTCAAGAGGTTCACCTGGAAGATTAACCACATTGTTCACAGGTTGAGGAAAAGTATTAGAATAGTTTTGTTTCGTAGATAATTTCTCAAATTTGTAAATTTGCTGAGATCTAATTTTCTCAGCGGACCACATGGCATAGCTGGCGGAGACAGAATCCATCATGACTGAGCCTATACCTACAAAGTGACAATAATTTATGCAAACTTTGTCACGATTTCCAGCAATATTTAATCGACTGTCACTAGTGAAGCAGTTCAATTTCAATCATGAAATTCTTACTGCTTGTTCTTATTCTATATGACTGTAAATTTTCCAAGTTCCTGATTTTAAGGACCTTCCCAATTGAGATATTTATCACTGAAAACATGCTTTCTTTTAACAAAATATCATTTCTGAAATATGATCAATTTTGAAGTATTGCCACATCAGTCTTAAAACTTTGTGAATAAACTCTACAGACTTGAAAGTGAGAAAATAAAAAATATTTTTGATATAAATTCCTGTATATGATAAAATTTCTAACAATTTGGAATTTCCTCGTGTGACTTGCTAAAATTCAGGCTTAAATCTAAGAGAGAAAATTGAATAGAAAAATAAGAAAGTAAATTATATAACATGAAATAAAGCTCATGTTATCTTTATTTTAATGACATCAAAACAAAGGGTGTAGATTTAGTTAGTTCCACAGATATTGTAAATATTGCAAAAAGGCCTTTATGTCTGTTTCACAAAAATAATGTGGCCACGCCACACTACGTATAACTTAAAAACATTAATAAGTACATGAACTATTTTGTACAGAAAGAACCATTTGAAAAACATTTCTTCAACTTTAATTGAGAGACAACTGTTAGTTTTGGATAAATATTATTTTTCTTGCATCCAAAGCAAAAGATAGAACAAAATAACCCTTCATTTGAGGAAACCAATAAAGTTTTTTAAGTAAATAAGCAAAAGTGAGAAAAAACCGCGTACATGCAGAATAGATTTAACGGAACACTTATACTACTACCAAATTCTTCAGTGCTAAGTCATCTTATCCCTGATGGAAATGAGTGCGGTGAACACGTTAGCTTAGTACTGTCAGGTACAGTCGTAGTGCTTTTTCGAACTACGTGCGAGTGCCGTTAAGTACGGAAATTGACCCACCTTCTGCTGTACCGCATTCTTGTGTGGTTTACGTACTGTTTCAAGTATTAGGAGTGCTTTTCCACAATCAAACCGCGGAAGACCGTTGATAAAAAGCGCTCAGGTGCGTTCTAGTGGGTCAGATTTCCATCAGGGATAAAATAGTAATGAAACTAATTTTTACTCATGCAAACATATCGATTTTTACTAGCATAGTTTAAAGATTTAAGCTTTTTACTGTAATCGTAGTACAGTGATTGTTAGTAATATCAGTAAAGATAATGTGGGTTACATCTTCTCGAATAAAAGCTGACAATGAGTAACACGAGCTCTTAAATCTAGTTTCTAAACTAGTTGCTAATTTTCTATCATGTGTTTAGCTTATCAAAACTTGCATTACAAAATGTATTGTCATTACAAAATTTGTAGGATACTCCAAATTATCCTACAAATGAGAGTTACTCACAATAATTTCTAGATTTTCAACAAAAAGTTAGTAAATCAATTATACAGGAGAACCCCGCTAATCCAAATCCTCGGAATCTGAAATTTTCAGTTACCCATCCTTCATTGTGAATTCTTCTTAACAAGGAATAAAATATGAGTTTTAAACCAACCCAAACGTTTGATATAATTGTATGTACAGCATGAAATTGGAATTAATTACTACAACAGAATACATTACGATCAATTATATTTTCATAGCAATCTCATTCCTTTCTTAGATCGTATAACTTTCAGTTAATAAAAAAATTGTGATTTTCTTTGAACAATCTGAACTAAATGTCCTTGATCATGTGATGTTGTGCTGGTACATTACAGTTGTGATGTCAAACTACTGTCTCATTTACCATATTTAAATGCACTGTGGTTAATTTCTGTTTATTTAAAATTTCTTTCTGGATGTCTCAAATTTACCAGAATCGAAGCAGATCTCTCAGCAATTAGCTTATGTTCGGAGATTACACCGTAGTAATGATCTTTGGGTAAATTCTAGAATTAATATGTTCTTTAAGTTCACTGTCATAATTTTTACGTTGTGCTTCTTTTATAAATCACAAATTTTTAGTCAACATCAGTTTTATCCTTTCTAATTTCCTTTCATTTTTATTGAAGTATTATCAACTTTTCACAAATTAAGAAGATACTAAAGCTTTCTGAAATCTAAATAAAAAACACTAGAGAAAAATTAAGAAAACTTGTCCTCATACAAAGCATTTTGAGTGATTGGGACAAATGAATGTAGGTTGCATTATTTTTTGATCCACTCCACATACTTACGGGGCTGGTTTCAAAAATTGATTCAAGTTGAAAGTACATCCTCTAGGAGTTATTTTCAGAAGTGCTTTGTTGATTGGTTGTTGATTGGTGTAGAGAAGAAGGCATTGAGACAAGAACTGATCAACTCAAAGAAATGGGCTAAGAAACCATTTTTATGTCAATCTGTCTTAATTCTCACGAATCTAATCTTAAATAAACCCCTACATGTAACTAATTGACTGATTGATGTATCAGAAATAATAGATAATTCTACTAGTCAAAGAAACGAAATTTGGAACAATCATAGCTATAGAATTGCAATGAATGACAAAATCCATAAAATTGAAAAAAAAATTAGTTTTGAAGCACATAATATGGAGGACGAACATAACGCCATAAGATAACATTGGATTACGATTCCACGCGGGCTGGCTCTGCGCGGACGGCAAAATTCGTGATTGCTTGCGTTAGAATCAACTCACAATTTAGTTTACTTACAGTTGTTCAAAAGTTCTATAATTCTACAAATTGGGAGAATAATATTGTTTGACGATAATTGCACCATTATGCAAGGAATGAATACATATATATTGCATATTTACTTCAGAACGCTTCTAAGCCTTACAATATTCGAATATTATGTGTTTAAAGTCTTTCAATTGTATATCTAATTCTAGATATGGAACATACGTTTACTGAAAGTAAAAAGAAGAATAAAGAATTATTGTATCACTGTATATCAGCCAATATCATTTCAATTTTTTAAATTTAATGCCCATTGCCATACCTACATAAAACTATTTAAATTGAGACTTTCTTAGTTAATTCCAACCGTTCCTGTGGTCTTGAGGTGAGGTGTGAGCGTGGACAACAGATGGTCAACTGTTCGAATCTGTTGGGGGTAGTATTAAATTCTTATTCAGTTTTGTCTACATACCATTATTCAAAATAATATATTATGTGCATTTTGAAAGTTATTTCTGCGTTTCTTAAGACCTACGCATATTATATTGACGTAAAGAAATATTTTTGTTTATTACGATATGCTCATAAGTTTTCACCTAATTTTCTGAGTATACTTATCAATATTTAGATGTTCTTTTTACATCACACTGCTTCCAAAAGTTGTATTAAAAAAATAAATATATTGAATGATGTCAGCCCCAAAAGAAAGTTGAACGTGCTATATACAAATTTCGTATTACTTAATTCATCAGACTGTTGTGTTAATAAAAAATATAGTCCATAGTTTGAACGTAGAGAATAGAATGTATAATAGTGTCTGACGAAAATGGTTGGTACTATTTAATGTGTTATACTATATCCATTCCGCAGGAGCGTATTTAATTTTCAAGTTTGTAAAATTGGTAGTATGACTTCATCAATGCAATACAATTTCAATTTGTAAAAATAATTGGTAATTGCCATAGCGTCTAAAAATACTATTTAAGCTGACACTTTTCATTGTTGTTAATTTTATTAAGTTAGGCAAGAAAGCACCTTGGCAAGGGCACAGCCCTCTAATTGTGGGTCTGGGGGTAAAACCCCCAGCGAGCAAAGATAGTTCTTATTGATACTATCTTTCTTTACATGCCATTTTTTGCAAAAATATTCCATGCATATCACTCACAGTGAACATCTACTTATATTATTAAATAAAAATGATACGTAAATAATTTATGAAATATAAATCTCAATAAAATGTCGGAAACCTATGGTGTATATTGAAATGTACGATTTAGTTGAGTATTGATACAATATCTGTCCATTAAATGTGTTTAATTTTTAATTACAAATATTTTGTTTTATCAGACATTTTTGATTTAGGTATTTTTTTCTTTGACAGTTTTTTAGATTAGGTTACAATGAAAAGCAGTAAACCTACAGTGAAAACAATGGAGCAGTTTTATGTTGCTTTTATCAGAGCAAGAGAGAACGAGGAAAATAATACTCCATCTGTGCAAAAGATGAAGTACTAATGAGTTGTTGTTTTTCTTGTTCTCTGCTGCCCCGATCTAGGCAAAATGAAATGCTGAAACGTTGGCATTTTAACATTGTTAATTATAGTGATCAGAAGAAGGAATAAAGGAAACTCACCTATCATTTCCCTAGATTGTTCCCCAGACTCCAAAAGAATAAGTGCAACGGACGATGCAGGAGGTAAGGCAGCAAAGGACTCATTGGGTTTTTCTGAAGTGACCCACTCAATTGAGCCCATGGAAACTTCTGAGCTTTCATTACTAATATTATGTGATCTTGATAGGTTAATAGGGATTTCAGGTACTAGGAATTTAGGAATTATCTGTTTTCCAAATTCAGTTGAATTTCCTTCAAGGCTCGACAGATCGAATTCTTTCTCGGCAAGTTGTGTGCCACCACTTACAGTATATTTTCCATCAGGGTTCATTTTTATTCCTGCCTGAAGATAAAAGAGTGCTGTGAGTATTGTACTACACTAACATTAATTCAGTGGAACTGTTTTAAAATGTAGAACTTACATGAGATTGAGGGTAGCCTACAGTAGTTGGAGTTGTATGGGTGTCAATTGGTTGTGCCAGAGTCTGCTCTCGCGATTCATCTGTTGACCGCTCCCGTGATTGTACAGGTGGTAGTGAGGGGTAAATAGGCGTCCATATAGAACTCTCTGTTTTGGATGGGAGAGTAGGTCCCACTTGAATGTTGGTACAAGTGTTCCCACGATATACGCCATTCAAAGTTTGCCTTTGCTCAACTAGTTGTATCTCAGTCTAAAGAAGGTAAGACATTGAGAATTTTTTGTGAGGACACCTTCAATACAACCAAATAAAAATATAAAACTTACACCGTGAGGTTCAGAGTAGACTACAGCAGTTGGGCCAGAAGTCTTCCCAAATGGTTGGGAAACAATCTGCCCTTCTGATTCTCCTTGTGGTGGCTCATGTGATTCCCCGTGTAGTAATTCCTGTGAGTGCCAATGTGATAGCTCTCGCGATTGCCTCAGAGACAGAGCCGATGATTCTGGAGGTCTAGATGTCCATGCAGACGAACCAGCAGGAACAATATTTTGGACATGATGAGGCAAATATCGAATCTATGCAGATCATTCTGTGGTGAGTACAGGGTGACTACTGCTTCTCCATCTCAAAATTCCCTGACCATTGGATTAATTTTCCCACATTATTATCAAACAAACGCAAAAAGTACTTTAACAATTGAAAGAAAACATCATAACAGATGAAATCTTATAAACACAAAGAGGTAATTTCCTAAAAGGAAGTTATAATAATTCATAAAGCATACTTCAATAGTAAACAGTCATTGAAAAAATTATAAAATAACACACTCCTCAGAAATATTAAGAAATCAAAGTAGAGGTTGGTCGTTGCAACTGGAACTGCCTCTGGAGCTGTTAAAACTAAGGTTAAAGTGGTGACTGATTCGTTGCAACTGTAGAAACCGTTACCACTCCAACTTCAGACTTATCAGCTCCGTTTGGAACCGTCTCGCTCTCATGTCGTTAAATTCGTTATATTGATAAAAATGCAAATAATGACTCACTCGTTACAAAGATAAATTTCAGCAGAACCGAGTGCGATTGTCGCGACCTATTTTTTCAACGGAATTGTTTGATGGAACTGTTTCATGTCGGTTACAACGGGTCCGCGTCTGGAACTGTCTGCCTCACCTCTAATCACATTCCATCAAGACTATTGCGAGAATAAATTGGTTACTTTCGCTATAAGTGAAGCAGCGCTTCCGCCTTTTAATGAGGGAGGGTTATTGGATTTGAGCAAGCTGCCATAAATCTAAGTGAAGAAAAAACGAACACACTTTTTATAGAATTTGTGGTGTTTTTTAATCGGACGATCTCATCGCTTTTCTATTTTTTCCCTGGACAGCGAGTAGATTTCCTGACTTCTCCAGAAACAGAAAATTGCCTCATTTTCCCCGGATTTCCCTGTTTTCTCGGTCGCTCGCCACCCTGTGAGTACTGTATGAATACTGTTTCATTGTATTAGTTTGAAAATATGAAACTTACCTCTGTCGTTGTTGACCTGCTTGTTGAAGTCCAAATGCTCCTAGCTCTGCCTTCCACCTAGATACATACACGTAAATAAATTTTTGCACTCTAATAACATTAAGTCATAATAATAGGATAAAAAATCTAAAACTTACTTGACTAGAGCGAGCAGTAGGTAGTGTGTACACATGGCATATTACATCTGTCTCCATACGACGTCCGCGAGGTGCATGTATTTGAACTCCGTCGGAAGTCAGGATACGAGGGCCTTCGTGCGTCTCATGTTTTCGGCGCGGACGTGCACTCTCCTGTGGTCCTGAAGGAGACCTGTTACGACGTCGCGAGATTGACCTATGACACCGATGTGACCTGTGTCGCCACCTTGAAGGTGATCTATGACGCACCTTGCAGCTGATCTATGACGCAATGTTGGAGATCTCGAACGTGACCTGTGACATCGTCGTGATGACATCCTCTCACGCGGTCTAGGCGGTGACCCCCTACGACGTTGTCCAGAAGACGATCCCCCATGCGGTCCAAGTGTCCTGCCCTGTTGCCGTGAAGTTGACCTGACCTGCTGTCTAGGTGTCCTGTCCTTCTGTCTAGGTGCCCAGTCCTGCTGTCTAGGTGACCAGTCCCGATGTCTGGGTGACCTGTCCTGCTGTCTTGGTGACATGTCACGAGGATGAATTGGTGAACTGATAGATGATTCAGGTGGCGGCATGATAGAAGATTCTGAATGTGACCAGGCATGCGGGCCTAAGGATCTGCGATCTCGAAAGTCACGTGTTGCAGAGTCCGATGAAGGCCGACCTCGAGCGTCCCCCGACTGGCGAAAACGAGAGCCCGGTGACTGGTGGTCATGAGTGATCTCACCGATAAGATCATTCGAGGGTATTCGGCTACCCGTGCACATGGACGTCAGACTGCCATTGTCTGCCCGGACAACTTCATCAGGAGCGGCGGTAATCTGTGACAATCGGATGAATTTCACGAACATTGGCACATAAGAATTCCTAAACAAAAAGTACTGATTATTTTATTTATCACGGTATCGCTATAAAAGTGAAAAATATAAAACTAAGTGAAATGGGAAAAGTTATTTCTGCATCAAGAACTGACAATCTTCCAATTAGAGAAACCTACGCCTACAATTAATGATTAATTTATTTTAAAAAGTAGCAATTCCTAACTGCACATGACCATTTGGAGGACCATTAATTAACTCTCAATTTAACATACTCTTAATTAGAATATAATAGAAATATTTTTATTCTATATATTTTACAAAGTATTTAAAAATAGAACACCGAAACTGCTAGCCATCGTTTCTAATAGTGATGACTAGAGCAGAAATGTTATCAATATATCAAACAAAAAAGTTGTCTTTTACCGTTTGACAGTTGGTATTATAAATAAAGGTGTCAAGTGTCGTTCTCACCGATTCGTCACTTGCTTGGTGGGTGGCTCACTGCAGCGTGTAAATAGTAAATTTACAATAACTAACCAAGAAAAAAGGACTTGACAACCTATAATTTAAATCCTAATGTCTAATTAAAACTAACAAAAAAGTGTAGGTGGACTACATTCTTTACTTATTTTAATCTACAGCTATGCTAATACTCGTAGTAAATCATCTAGTGATTCTTTTGAAGTAACCATTTTTTCACTTTAAATAAAAATGTTTTTATTGTTTAATAAAATTTAACCCTGATTAAATATTTTGGACCTAAGAATGAAGCTATTTCTAAAAATAGTTGTGTTCACTTTAGCTCTAATAAATAGCACTTGGCTTTCACTTTTTGTACAGGGATATATTCTGTCGATTACATAGGTATCGCCTCAAAACTTTATAGATGCATAGGTAATATTTTCAAAACGTTATAGATGTACAAATGTGATACTGGGAGTATATTTACTCTAGTATATAGTGGAAAAACTGATGTACATTTTTTTAAGTATTTGATAGTTCTTATAAAATGGAATAATGTAACTTGAAAAGAATTAATTATGTTTTGTCTGCCTCTCTTCAATTCACAATGCCAAACAAAATTCCTGAATGTATAAGGGTAAAATACAGCAGTCTTAAAAAGTTTTTATTTAATGTTTCTCAAATAAGGAAAAATGTCTAATATTTCTCCAAAACTCTTTTTGAAGGTGCATTATGTGAGATTTCCAAAATAATTTTTCATCCAAATGTACTCTCAGGAGTTTTATGGAGCTTACCTGTCCTATTTTTGTACAATTAAAGAATAAAGTCTTAATGTTGCCATCATTTTCAATATGAAATATTAGTTCAGAGTCATAAGAAAATAACGTAAGATGAACATTAATCAATTTTGTTTTTCCCACATTAACTGTCATCCAATTCTTGTTTCACCAATCCCTTCTGATGTCCAGATCATTGTTACTGTCTGTCCAGTATTTTACCCAATGCTTACTTGTATAACATAGGGAGATATCATCTACAGTAGCAATAATCTCTCCAGACCACAGCAAGTTCAATAACTCATTAATAAAAATTATAAACAACATGGCAGAGAGAACGGACCCTTGGGTCATCCCTTTTTCAACAAATTTTGATTTACTTAATAAAGTCTTAATATGAACACATTGCGATCTCCCAATGAGGTAAGATTTGAACCATTGCAAAACAACCCCTCTGATCCTAGCTTTTTCTTGTTTATTAATCAAACACCTTTGAAATATCTATAAATATACCACATTTTTTAGTGTTATTGAAACTATTATAGATCCCTTCTGTAAAATGAATGATTGCATTTTTAGTATCTTTCCCTTTTATAAATCCAAACTGTCATGGATTAAAAAAGTTGTTTTTATCTAAAAAGGTAGTTAGCCTAATTTTCATTGCTTTTTCTGTAATTTTTGTCATTTCGGACAGCAATGCAATCGACCTATATTTTTGCAAAACGTCCCTTTGCCCTTTTTTAAATATCGGTACAATTAATCTTTCTTTAAGTTGGCTTGGGATTTCTCCTGTGGAAAAGCTAATGTAATTATAAACACTAAAACATTTTAAATGAGAGGTGATAAAAATTTAATCATTTCAATAAAAAGGGTTGAAACCAACAGATTTTTTGTTTTTGAGAGATCTGGTAATATCACTGACTTCTTGTTCAGAAACTGGAGATAAGAATATGCTTTTGTTTTGAGGGTCACAGTAAGTGACATCAAGCTGATAAGCGGATGGCAGATTCGCCACCAGGTCTAGCAGGATGTTTTCAAAGTACTCATTGAAAATATTTGCTATCTGCTGTGGTTCATCTACACTATTCCCGTCCTTGTCTTTTATACTAGTTTTCAGCTTCTTATCTCTTTTACCAGTGAATCCATTTTTTATCCTCCATTGTTAGTCAATATTTCCTTCACACTTATTAATAAATTAGTTAGTACCTATTGTTTGCTAAACTGATATCTAGGGAGTTCTTAATGTCATCATAGTTAATTAATTTTAAATCATAGGTTTTTTATATTTTCTTAAAAATATTTTTCTGTTTTTCAATTTTCCTTAATAAAAATTCATTAATCCATGGTCTCTTTTGTTTGGCTTTCTGAACTTATGGTGTTATAGTAATAATGTGCTTATTTAGATCTAAACCCAGATTTAAAATATTATGAAATTTGTCAATGGGGTGATTCATTTCCATACAATAAAAAATGCTGCACCAATTACTAGCTGCTAAACATTCTTTCAAGTCTTCAAAGTTAATCTTTTCATATGTTAAATTTGAAGCCAGGTTACCAAGTGCAATTTTATTTTCCTGTACCATAACTAGACCTATAAGGCTGTGATCTGTTATTTATAAGAGAAAAAGGCCTGACTTAAATAACTGAATGTTCTTTTATCGAATAAACATATGATCAATACAAGGTGTTGAATTGGCAATAATTCTGGTCAACTAGTCCATAAAACATGAAAAACCATAATTAAATATTAATTACAAATAAATTTCTACTTCTGTTTTTCTATATATTGACACCTCCAATGAAAATTACATTGTATACTAACTTTTGTAGCAGACTTTCCAATTCGAACACAAAATCAAATTCAGAATAAGTATGTAATTGATATATACTGCACACATTAAAAATAACATTATTTAACTTAAGATCTAAAACTAAAATATCTGCAGTTTGCTATTTAAAAATTCTATCTTACATTTTAAAACCATTTTTAGCATATACAATTATACCTCCTGCTCTGTATTCATTGTTACAGTTAAAAAATATTGTGTAACGTAATGTATTATAGTGTGCAAGTTTGTTGTCAAAAATCCACACCTCACCTAATATTATTAAATTGACGCAATGTTCAATGTCTTGAAATTAATCATAAGTATATCAAATTTTTTTTCATAGGCTCCTAATATTTTGGCAAATGCAATTAAATTGGGTGTTTATTGAGGTGAAAAATGTTGTACAGAAGTCTTCAAAAATTAAAGGACTATTTTCTTCCACAGTAGCCCAAGTTTAACTAAAATCTAAGAATTTTTTATACGTGAACATTTTTATATGTTTTTACAAGTGAACTTCACTTAACCTTGCATAATCATAATACTCATGTTTTGTACAGTTTAATTAACTAAGTTCAATTATAAAGCAAAGTTTATTAATTTGCTAAATGATCATACAAAATTTTAAATTCAATTTGCCTAAACAATAAATCATTGTAAGATTTGAATTAAAATTGTTTTCCAGATTAGTATATAAATTTCCTAGTGTGATAAAATGCAAGGCAGGTTACTAGAAAATTGATAAATTAAACTTTAACTTATAGCCAAAATATATACAATGATAAAAAAATAAAGTTTTTTTAAAAGAGGTAATGATGTTCATGCACTATGAATTTCAAATTTATTGATATCACTTTAAAATACTGACAAATGCCTTGAACATACAACAAACAAATAAAACATTTTTCTGAGTTAAGTATATAAACAACTTCAAATTAATTAACACATTTTTTATGATTAGAGGTGACTGTTATGACTAACAAATTCAGTTAAAATTTCATAACATCATTTTTAAATGAAATTAATGGAAGGAAAGATAATGAAAAAGTATGAAATTAAAACAAGTCATGTAATGTTTTTTATATAATGTGAGAAAAGTCTACATTTCTCAGGTCATTCAGAATTCTCTTTTGATACATTCTAGAAAAGAACAAAAAAATTATTTATAATTACTGTATCATTCATATCATATATTCTAGTGTACTAAGATACTAAAACAATAAATAATGAAATGTTGACTGACAAATTATGTAGATGTCATTATTTAGATTTTCCATTTTCTGTACGCTCCATTACATAAACACAACTGAAATTAATTTTTAATACCATGTTCAGAAAATTCAAGCTACCACAAAATGAATTATATTGTTTCAAACATCATATTTGAAAAGACTATATGATTTGTTCATGTAATACAATATTCCAATATGCACACATCCCACTTTAAGCACGTTGTTCTAACTCAATTTGCACCCTTGCTAGTGAGCACCATGGTGTTGTGCTCTTCAAATATTATCAGGTGCTCTCCTCATGCAAGGGAAAAGTGTTCACTATTATTTCTCAGTTCTTTTTCTAAAATTCACAATTCGTAATAATTGTAAACATATCATAGTGCATTATGTTTCAAGGAGAATCCCACAGCATGAGACACAAGAGTTCTGTAAGTGGACAATTTGAAATTGCACTTAAGAGTATCAACAAAAATAAACTTTTAAGTGAAGATTTTGTATGTGTATCAAAAAGGTTGAGAATGCCTGATGTACAATACAGATCCAATATTTGAGTAACAAAGATATAATTATGATCAATTCTTAACAATTTAAAGTGAACTCTACCTTACAAAATTGTACTATTTAAGAGGTTTATGCAAATGTAGTACTTCTCTATGTTACTAACTTTCAGTATGAACTCATGCTAACAATAAATATAACTACATAATACTTACCTCATTCAGAGATTAATCATTGGTAATCATCTACTCCTAAACAGAAAACCATGTGATGAGTATAAGATTAACATAATTTAACCATGACAAAAATCTAGAAACTTGGTGCTTTAATGCACTAGGAAGATTGAACTAAGAAATAGAAATACCATATAACGTATATATTTTAATTAAAGAAGATAATATTCTAATCAATTATTCAACATTTATTTTCTAGTCAGGAAACTAACATTCACTCTGTTTCATCTCACAATAAAGAATTGAGCATTACCCTATTCAATCCAACGTATATGAATACACTTATACTCCTATCAATAAAGGTCACATCAGCATTGATGTTGTAATATATTTTGCTAAAATTACAACTATGTAGTATGTAACTACGTGAAATGAAAATTTAAACAACTTTTCATTCCTCACACGAACTGAAATGAAACAGCCTTGGCCAACAATAATAATCACATTGCAAACATGAAGTACTTTTTTTTATCACAAGGTTCAATTTCTAAACAACATGTCAACTATTACACAAAGAAATTTTTACATGAATCAGACAATCTGATATTTGAAAGCAAAGTACAGCATAGTTCTATGTTTGCTGTACAATGGCTTCCTCTGACAGTAGTTAAACTCAAATATTTATTGTAAGAATCTTACAGGACAGCATATCTTTTCTGCACCCCGCCTGGACCCAGCTCCGTTCATGTTCCTTTGCTTTGCCATCATTCTATGAAGAGACATTACCTCAAAAAGAAATAAAACTAATAGGACTGATTTGGAGGTACGATTCGGCGATCCACAAGATAATATTGTATAAGGAGATGCCCTAAGAAACTTCATATCGACCACGATTGCTAAGTAAACATTAACATCTCCTTCGAATTCTTTTCTTGTGACATGACAATCGTTGGTTTAATTTAAATGTAATTACTGTTTCGATCACCCCCCTTCATCACCTTCAATTGTTCTCATTCCTTAATAAAGTCCATGGTCTGAAACAAAATAAGTTCTAAGAAACCATGTTTATGCCCCTTGGGGGAGGGAAGAGGGGGTGAACTTACAGACTGTTTAAACCATATGTAAATAAATAAACTTTATTGTCATAGTTAGGACAGGGTGGAGCGAGCAAGATAACAGCGCAATAATATGAAATGTGTTCCAACATTAAACCACGTGACTTTGGGCTGTCTAACATAAATGCTGAAAGCAATATAGAAAGAATAATAATTTTGCTGAGAAACCTCNGTGACTTTGGGCTGTCTAACATAAATGCTGAAAGCAATATAGAAAGAATAATAATTTTGCTGAGAAACCTCTATTAATATCCGTCTGACCAGTGTAGGGTATGAACCAACTTTATTATTAAAAAAAACAATAATTGCGATCAGTAAATAAACGAGAGGTTACTACATTTATAAAGTCAACAACAGGGAATACTGGAAAATAGACCATTCTGTAATGCAGTGTTTCCATCAATAGAATGTAATTATTTGAAAACTACATATTAATGAATATTAATTCATAACAAAGAGAATTGGATCATTTATCGTGAATATATAATTAAAAGCTGACACATGTAATCAAACTATTTCTCTATTATTGTAATAAAGTATATTTTTTAATACTGACTTATATGTTCTTTTAAATGTACCATAATAGCCAAGTAATTCAAAAAATAAATGCACTCATGTTAAGAGAATGTCTGACAATTTGAACTCTGGAATATATTCTTTATTGAAACTAGAGAAAACTTACACAAGCAAATGCCAAGGAATGTGCATGTACACAAATTTAACAGAACTAAGTAACCAACAAATGCCTTGCACTCATTAAAAAAAATGTAAATAAACATAACAAGACCTTAATCACCATCAGGCAAAGCAAATCAAAAAGTAGATTCTTTATAGGGTACTGTGAGGGATTGGAATAGTAATATTACCTTATTATTGTGTAAATTACTCTTCCAGACTTGGCTATCTTAACAAAGAAGATAACAGTGGAATTAATTTCTCAAGAAACGTATTTACTTAAACAATTAAACTATTCTTATTTGAAAATACATGTTGACTTGTCAAGTACTGACAAAGTAACTTTGTAACAAATGAACACTCAGACCAGTCAATAAATAAATTTACGAAAATTGGGTTAAAAACTATGTAAAGTAACACAGAGGACAAATTCATTACGTCCAAATTTAGTTTAGAAGTGTAAATGTAAAATTAGGAAATCAAACGGAATAAGCAGTTCAACAGAAAGCGCTTAAGGCTCACATCCCCAATAAAGTTAATTGGCACATAATGCATAATATCCTCAGAAGTAGGAGCCTTGGTATTAATATCAGATCAGATTTTATTAGTAAGAACAAAGATTAATGTTAGACACTACTAAACTTTTCTTTTCTTTGGATGTAGTGTCATTTATTGACTTGTTTACCAAATGAAACTAGTAATAACTTGTTGGCCAACATTGGTAGACCACTGAATTATAACGGAATGTGAAATGGAAATAGCTATAGAGTTCATTTTAAACATAACATATTTCAAATTTAATAACAAGGTATATTCAGAAGTAGAGAGTTGTCCCATGGTAGTCCACTAATTTGTAATGTAGGATTTTAAACAAGAATGTTTGGAGAAATTAAATTTTCAACCTAAATTATACGAATGTTATATAGATGATATATATTGCATTAATCCATATAACTAAGTCATTACAAAATTTAACACACCTAAAATAAAATTCTCATCAGAAAAAGAAAAAAAAATATTTAAAACTAAAAGAAAAAAGACTTGGAAACAGACCAGTAATAAATTGGTATGGAAAAGAAACAAATTCAGGAAGGATATTTAATAATTTATCTGCATACTCATTGGCACAAAAGAAAGGCATGTATATAATTTAACAGATAAAGCAATAGAATTCTCAAATGATATTTTCAGAAACAATAATATTAAATTAGTGGAAATATACTTTTACCCTATGATATTTATTAGTAGGAACATTCAAAAGAGAAAATATTATTTAGAATATAGATTAGAAGTACAGCAAGATGCAGATGGGTAAAAAATATGCACAGATTCCCTTACATAAATACATCTTTCCTGAACTACATACAATAATAAAATCAGAAAATAAACAATTAGTGTGCTCAAACTCAAATAGTCTATTTAACTAATACTTAAAGGAAAGGATATGAAGTATATGTTGTTTCAAATGAATATAATTTACTAAATAAACTGTAAAACGTGTGTTACATAGCTCTAAAGAGCTATGTAACTAAGACAGAGCTCTAAAGAAATTTAATCAATCCAGAAGTAAGTGTTGTTACAACGTAGTTCTTGGAAAGTGATCATTTAAGGTCTGGGAAACTGGTAGGATTTCAGACTAAGAATGTTTTTATTTTAAATGATACATTTCATAAACACCACAGCCGACAGTTTCAATTTAGGATCATACACAGAAAACTTACCAAGTGTACACAACTGTATATTGTAATCATGTTTATTCATTTCTTGGTTAATGTGTAAACTACAAACATTATGTTCTGTCAGTATAGAAGAAGGTTCTTGGAGAGCTCAAATTGCTCCAATTACTAATACTACATCTCTGAAGAAGTCAAATATCAAACTCGGTGAAAATATTGGGTCTACCAATACATTTTTAATCCTTTATGTCATAGTTATTATATCATTACTTCATGTTTAAAATAGTGTGCTAATACAAGGACTGCAAAACCCAAGATTACCCAAAGTTTCAAGTCCCCTCCAAGATTTTTTCTGCATACGCCACTTATTATGAATGTGAACGTTTTCATAAAGATGTCAAACTAAGTTGTTCAACACAGTTCAACATTGTAAGACACATGATAACTTGAAACAGAGTCACAACATCCTGCTGATATGTTAACACAAATGTATTATTGTATTATACGACACATAAACCATTGTTCTGTAAATGTTCAAAGTGATCCTTCCTCCTTTCTTATAACATTTTTTGCAATTGTAAGCACTGCAGCTCATAACCATGACTATTACCCAATGACTACTGCTTCCAAGATATTAATAAAAAAAGTAAATTGGACTAGTACCTCACTGTTATTTAGAGTTTAAAAATACAACACACACTCTCCAATCACTTCTCCCACTTTCCTTATTGAAGTTAAGCTAAATGAAACAAATGGTCACTGTAAAAATGTTCCATCACTCTTTGGTTTAAACACCAACTGATCCCTTTTATTCAAAAGTCCAAAACAAAAAACAAAAAATAAGTCGCAAATAAATCAATACTTACTAGACTTGGCCATTTAAACCACTATGATTTTTCCAAAATAATTCTGTACGTAAGTTATCAAAATGTACAGAGTTATAAATGTGTTATAAAATGCTTACAAACTTCAAAGAGGAGTTTTTATTTTAGACCCCAACCAGGTTTGATATAGAATAACAATCAGAGAATTATAGTCATTGCTTTAATATAAATTATATCAAAATTAAATATCCTTCAGTTCAACTTAATTCCCTATTCTATAATATTGAAAAAGATACCACCCTCAAAGAAGTATGAATTTTAAATTGCATCTTCAGGTGTAAAAGCTATTTTGTATGGAAAATAAATGGCAATTAATTATTTAATCCATACCTGCTAAATATTAGAAAATTTCATTGAAATCTGAAAATTAGTTTTTCCACTTTGACATCAAGCAACATAAATGACATTTTTTAAAAATAAAATGAGGGTAATGAGTAATGTGTTTTGTTTAGAAATTAGCCAAAAATAAGAAGAAAAGTGTAAGTTTGAGATTTTCATTTGGTTGTGTTCTATGTCTCTTAAGTTATCAGACCAATAAAAGAGGTGCCTTATGTTGTAAACCAGGTTATGACCATTTTAAAAGAAAGTGAATTCCTGTGTAATACTGTTATAGATTATATCAGGTGATCTTTGGAGACGACATCATCAGCTTCAAAATGACAGGCAGGTAAATTATATTTTAGGGTTCCAAACCAACGAAAATCACTGGGGGCTAAGTCGGGACTTTACGGTGGATGTTCCAAGCGTTCCCAACGATATATTCGTAACAGCTTCTGCGTTGGTCTTGCTGTGTGAGGGCGGGCATTGTCATCCAGAATAATCTCTACCTTTGTCAGGCGTCCAGTTCACTTGCTGGGAATGGCCTGTCGGAGTTCCCGAGTTCCGGCAGTACGACGCAGTATTCAGTCTCACAGTGAGGCAGGAATTTCTGCAGTATGACCCCTTGCGTGTCCCAAAACATGGTGAGCATAACCTTGTGGGCTGATGGAATCGTCTTGATCTTTTTTTTGGTTGGGGAGGTGGAATGTTTCCATTCCATGGAAGATCGTTTGCATTTGGGTTGAAAGGGGTGAGCCCAAGACTCGTCCCCCGTCACAATTCATGTCCTGATGTCCTGATATTCTCTCCTTCCTCAGTGTACCGAGTGAGGTACTGCAAGGATAGACCTGTTCTGTTCTTTTCGTGTTTCTTAGAGAACTGGCGGGGTACCAATCGTGCACAAACTTAACGACAGTGCAACTGCTCATGCACGATGTTCCATGTGGACACCCTTCAACACGCGCTACGTCATTGATCGTCACATGCCGGTCATTACGAATGATTTGTTCCACACGCTGCACTGCGACTGCAGTTGACACCTCCGCAGGACGCTCCCATCTCTGATACTTTGCCTTCCCTTGTTAAACTCTGGATCCAATTGAACACTGCTTTCCGTGAGAAACAATACTCCATATACTCGGGATGCATTTCGTGATGCACTTCTTCTGTGGATAGTCTTTCGGTCCACAAAAAGCGCACTTCACGCTGTTCTTCTCGTGTACACTCGTGTAACACGACCGCCATCGTGCACTGGCTGCCTCTGACTGACTACGTGTCTACGAAATTTCAGGCAACCTAAACGATAAGCATACATATGCTGCCATCTGCTGGAAAAATGCTCTGCAAATCTGTAATTGATTCCATTCTTCCAGTCTATGTACGGTAACGCCGCGCTTGTCTAATACAAGGTTGGGAAAACTCACGCAACGTTTTCATGCAGAGCCGAGCAATTTCGGAAAGTTAATCAAATTGGTTTGAACATGAACGTTTTCCTATAAAGAGGAAATTCTCTCTTTTTTGAACAGGAGAAAAGTAGTTTTGAATTTTATCCCGTAAACCTTTTTTTAATTCTGTAAAATTGTAAAACAGATTTTTTTCTAATTCTGTAAAATATGTCGCTCCCTTCATACGTTAGTTAAATTCAAAGAATTGTATTACCGAATTATTAGCATTCCCGAATGTTGTGCGAAATGTATGCCATACGAACAAAATTAACTTTCATTGTCTTATTTTAACTACAGAAATCTAACATTTAAAATTAATAATTGGCTTTTTGGTAAAATAATTGCGTTCTTAACGCTTATGTTTATGATATGTACAGAATAAGGGACTCTGGACCAGGGACATTTTTGATTTCCGGGACCAAAATATATCTCAAAGGATAATAAAATTTGATAAATTAATGAAGAGACATTTCAATTTGTAACTTAATGTAAATGTTGCCGAACCCAAAAATGTCGAGAAATTTACCATGAATACATATAGTACTCATGCTGGTTTATTTTTGTACTAATCACAACCGTTCCTATGTAACAGTAACAATTATAAGAGTAACAACATTATTATTCAGTGTTAGATTTGTTGAACAATTAGTGTTTGACAATATACGATCATAATACACGATAGTAAAAACGTCCGTCATATCGATTATATGAAATGTTTTATTATTCGAAAAGTAAACTAGACCTGAGGCCAGGGGCTCTTCATATGGGTCCGTAGGTTGAGACCCAGCTTGTCCGTCTGTTAAGATGATATTCTGTAGTTTTATTTTAAAAAAACATTTCAACCAATAAGTAAACTTGAATCTTTAAAACTGTTTCAGGTGGTGGTGTGATAGACATTTTGAGTTTATTAAATCTGTCATCGCGGACTCCAGGAGTGGCGCAAGTTCCAGGTCCCATTCGCAATGTGCCTGCCTTCAAACTAAGGCCAGGATTTGGTCTTGTACAAGTGCCAAATCCCTCGGCTGTGACATCAGCATTATCTAGTCCAGCTGGTTTCACCCTTATTTTTGTTTACCGCCAGCACCGTAAATCACTAGGTAAGTTAAAAATATTATTATGTTTTTTTCTGAAGTATGTATTATGTTGCAAAGAATATATATAGAGATTAGGCTAAAAGGAAACAGTTACTCGATTAATATTGCCTAATTTTTCTCCTATATTGAAATTCAAGTTGTACCTAGAATATTTAAAAAGAGAATTCATTATTTAATAAGCTTACATTTATAGCTTTTCAATTATACCATTAAATCTGTTTTATGTTCAAATTAATAGTGAATATTACAAGTATTCGTCAATTTTTAAAGTTAATAATTAAAATGCAAATAATTATTTTAATGCATTCTTATTGTTTCCTATTATTTTGAGTCGTCATACATTTTACCTGTACTCAATATTGGCAGGATTGTGTACGTTTTATCCGTAACTCCATTCCGACCCGGGTTTTTCTTAGGTTAATTTGATGCAAATCGATTGGTTCGTGGTTCCTTGTTTTCTACTGGAGAGCAAATTAGTTTTGTGTCTTGCACGTGGTCCTATGTATATTTTGACAATAAATGATTTGGGCAGTTTCACACGAAGTGCGCCACGGTTGCATGGACTGCTCTGAAAATCTTGTTCAGAATTATTTCATTGGATTCTAAATCTGAATGTAAGTAATCATCCAAATGTTTGCGGATGGGTGTGGGAGCTAAGTAGTATTACTCGCGACAAGCATAGATAAGTCAACTGGAACAGCCAGTCGCTTTCATTCTTCTTCTTCTTAATAATATGTAAGCAGCAAAAGATCTCGTAATGATCATATTGTATCATATACTTGTATGAATGTTTCCCTTCCTATGGATAGAAGTTAAAAAAAGTAAATTATAATATCTAGCAAACAAAATTCCATATATAACCACTCTCCGGAAACTAGAAGAGACTCACTCCGCTTAGAATCTATTACCCTGGGACTAAATAAGAACAACTCCAAATATCTGAAACGACCGCTCTGAAATTAAAAACAAAATTCTCACCGGCCCAAATATCTCAAACCAATGATTAACACTCACAACTCCCTAGCAACTACTTCTACATACGCAATTATCATTCTGCAGCACCGCGGAAGGAAAATATTTGTGCACTATGCATTATATTAATGTACCTAGTCAATCAACTTATCATCAAATATACATTTTTTACATGTATTTGAAAAAATTGGCGAATATTGAGAAATCGAGCTCGGTTTGTTTTATTTGCATATAAACACATGTCTTGAATACATTGTATGACGCACTTCGTCTCATTTCGAATGATATACTGCAAAAAACACAAGAAAACTAAAAACCGAAGCTACATTTATTTAAGTAGATACATTTCTTTGATGCCGTACAATTGTAGCACATGGACCGTATTTGGACTCATTTATTGAACTTTCTTCGTTGATTTTAAATATGATAATATTATTTCAATAAAACGAAATCAATAAAAGTCTGTATAAAGTAGTGAACAACTTAGTACATGAATCATAAAAGCAGGTACCGTGGGTCGGGCACCTGCTGATGGAAACAGCTTAACACTAATTGATTTATGGTCGGAGAGGGCTCCAGGTTGGTCGGAATCTTCAGCATTTAGAAGCCTCTCATGCCAGTACTGGTGTAATGTCTTTAACAAAAGAATTCCCACCTAGAAAATGATTTTTAGGGTACAAAAGTCGGTGGCATGAAGTTCAAACTCTGTGGCCACCACCTAAGACCGCGTCCAGACGATACAAACTGCTACCTGCAGACTTCAAAGAGACGTGGTATCGCGTTCAAACGATACAAAACTCTTCTCTTTTCCGGGGTCCTAAGGAAAAAGTATGGGACCATCTTACGATGTGTCACCATTAAGCAGTGGTGTACAGAAAATCGAAATATTACATTAATTACTTTACCAAATTTTCGGGTAATATTTGAATTCTACAAATAATAACAAGGAAAATGAGTATAAACGCTACTAATAAGCGATATTTGTAAACCAAGATATTTAAGTTTTGTTTTCAATAATTTCATTACAGACAAGTTCCCACACAAAAAATGGATTTTAACCACGTATTGATGAGATTTTAAAATAAAGTAGAAATTTTCTGCCTGATGATTTATTCTGGTACAGGAATACTTAATTCCCAAGGACTTTTCTAATCTTGACATTCCGCTCCAATTGGCAGATGAGTATTATTCAATATAGATGCATTTGTTTATATTCATTTAATCTAGAGACGAAGCATGACGTTTGTGCTCTCTGCATTGTATTAAAGTAGTCTATCAACTTATCAAACATCTAATATATATTATTTTCATGTATTTGAAAAGACAATTGCAAATATTGAGAAAACATGCAAGGTTTGTTTTATTTGTTTCTAAAAACATTTCGTTAATATGTTGTATGACGCATCTCATTCCATTTCCAATGGCGTCTTGTAAAAATCGACGCTACATTTCGTTAAGATGAATTATTTCATTTCATTGATGCCGCAGAATTGTTGCACGTGAGTCGTATTTGAACTCATTTTATTGGAAATTCTTCATAGATTTCAAATATGATAATGTTTTTATACATTTTAAGAAAGCAAAATTTATAAATGTTGGTGTAAAATAGTGGACAACTCAGTACATGAATCATTAACGCAGGTAGCATGAGTCGCTAGGAGGGTGACAGTTGCAGCTCAACGCTAATACCGGAGAGGACTTCTGTTCCTAACAATCTTCAGCACGTCCAAGATTCTCATAAGCCAATACGTGCGACGGGTGTCATGTCTTTAACAAAAGAATTCACCCCTTAAAAGCCGATTATTAGGGTCCAATAATTTCAGTTTTTCGCCGGGTTTGCACAGTGTGAACGCGGCCCAAGGCCGCTGTTATTTTATACTAAAAAAAATAAATTAATTAATGAAATTTATAGTCAGAAAAGCATAAGCGTATGATCACGAGGAGGACAAGAAACCAATGTTGATGAATTCGTGAATACTTACAACGGAAAACATTCATTGCCATTCTTTCTTTTCAATGCTTCGTGGGGTATAAACCCGATATTTCAATTGATTGTTCAAATTATCTATTTATATGAACCTAAATGAAACTCGTTTTGAAGTCCAACCGTGAGCTATGCTCAGCATTCAACTCTAAGAACGAAATCTGCCTCTGAATCCTTCATAGTTTCACAATCGAAGTGACCCAAAGGCAGTTGCGTTAGTTTGTTTAATGAGTCGTTATTGGTTCGTCAAGAAATGGTGATTGACTGTTGCACGGACAATGGATACCTTGAATTGCTTGACTTAGGATCGCGGGAAGGAAACCCCACTCCTTGCCGGTTGGACAAGATATTTTATTTCTCTGTCAATCCTCAGCTGGTCCTTTATGTGACAGGAAATAGCTGGGAATGAATTTTGACTTCTTTTTGCACCTCCATCTACTTGTTGAATAATGTTGAGCCAGGACTTTCAAGAATTGAGGTTAAAACAGCTATGTCCAAGAAAATTACTACTACATTGGATTTTGTAAGCCAAGTGTTTGATCATACAAGAGATTTGTTGCCAACAAGTTTCCTAATCACGACGATGTCAAGTGCTGATGACTAAAGCGATTTGAGATGTCTCTGTGTTACGACTACATAAGAAAAAGTTTTTGTGAAAGGACTGAAACAGTTATATAGTTGGCTAGAAATAGTTGTGTATGAAAACTTGCATTCCTGCGGTATCCGAGTGTAATATGGTAGTTGATTTATAAAGACCATGACAAACAAGTACCACAGGGAAATCGAATGAGTTGCGAGGGAGAAATGAGTTGCCAATGAATGTAATCGAACAGACATTTGTCTTGAGTAGGGAAATCCGAATTGAAAACCTCATCCACTTCGGCTGAGTTGGGGATGGAACCCGTGATCTCCCGCTCAGTAGTACGTTGGGAGCAAAGACGCTGCCTCTATCGGTACGGAGGAGGACATCGACAATTTAATACAGACTGGCACACCGCTGTAAGTGTATTTCCAAAGCTTCCCCTGTCACACCCAGGCTGTCGAACGAGTGACCGAAGCACATACAAAATGTGTGGAACAAGAGACCGCTTCATCAGAACAACGATCAGTATCTATTGCACCCAAATTTATCTTCAATTATGACTTTGCATTAAATAAAGTATGGGGAATGAAAAATTAGTTTATTAAATATAAAGGTTTGTTTACTTATGACTAAATCGTATTTTTTTTCTTACGCAATATCACCATTTAATTGAAATTTTTTTGAGAGATTAGAATGTTTTGTAATAACAAATTGCAGTTTTTATAGTATGCCTCAGTCCACAAACATTGTTATAACGAACCGACAGCAGCGGTCTAGAGGAAAAGTCTTCACGTCTACAATCAAGTTGAACGGAAGAGCGCGGGTTTAAACCCTGCTCGGCCGAGCTGGGAGACGCTTTTCCCTCACCTACTCCAGATAAATGTCTGTTCTATATCGTACGTTCCTCAGCAACCCAACATCTCGCCTTCCCGATTCCCTCACCCAAGTCACGGTTAAGTGGAAGAGCAGGTCTCATGGCCTGAACCTCGCCACAAGACGTATAAGAAGTAAATAATGGGACGTAAATCGTTGTCAAATATTCATTAAAATTGGAGAAAAAAAATACAGCGTGGCTAAAAATTGGCATATGGGAAGTATTTTAGAGATAGAATTTATCAAATTTAGTACCCCCCCTCACCTGAAAACAGCGAGGAAAATGTGACAAACGCACTGGGAGCTGTCAGCAATAAGTTGTAAAGAAATTTCTGGTCTTTTCTCTTGAGAGCTTATTTATACCTGTTTTATTTGTGAATCTGTCTCTTCCAAATCTTTCTGAGTAAAGAGAATCATCAATAAGAAGTGAACATTTGCAATTTCACGCAAACAGCTGAAATATCAACAATTTCCAGTAAATTTGAATGTTTCGAAAAGTTGAGCTTTTATCAGTGCTTGGAATGCAGGCAATTTCTAGGAAGTTCAATTACCAAATATCACGATTCTTTGACTTTTTACTTAAAGCAATATTCTGGCGTAAGGATTCTGAAGATCAAACTGTTTCCTTCAAAATGCGCTTTCATTGTTTCGAATCAATTGACTACATCCCAAGTTATCTTACTAACAAACCGAACTCCGGGCTTCAATATTTGAATTGTCGGGCGTAATAGACGACAAGTACGAAAAAAACCTTTTTACTTCCAAAAGCGTTTTATGCGAATGGATACGTACAGAAAAATGTTCCGAAATTTTTAGTTCAGAATATCACGGAAATAATTATATATTTCATTGCAGTTTTTGGATTTCCGCTTATTTTTCAAGATATTGACGAAATATCCAGGAATGTTTTGAACAAGTAAACACTTGTCGGGGTTGTAGCGAACACTTTTTTCATCGGGGGTAAATCTGATAAGACCGAGTACCCCGATGAAAATCTGATAAGACCTACTGCTAAGAAACTATTCATATGCCAAATTTCAGCTTAGTTTTTTTTCTCGATTAGGCCTACACCTATGAGTCGATTGGACCGAAAGATTCTGATTCTCCGAAAAATTTCGTGTAAGAAAACAGTATTTACGCATGTATTTCACGAGTATGCGGCTTTATGCGAAATTAAATCTAAATTATTGCCCTCAACAACATGAAGATTGAGCCACTTGTTGTTGTTTGGGCCACATAGTGTGTCTATTTGTACCACACTATGCTAGGCGTAGTTCGCGCGGAGACTTGCGTAGCTTCTTTGTAAGCAACTTATGGACTGTTAATGAATCGATTTTTGTGTTTGGAGCCAAATACTTAAGAAATAAAATGAGCAAATTTAGTTTTCTTAGTACTACAAAGCTAATCAACTGCTGAAGATGTATACCTCAGATTTAGGCAAAAAGTTCTTACATTTGAAAGATAACGGAATTAGCAACCATGCCCTAATTTTTTGCGGCGCAGGGACGCTGTTGTCAGTGCACCCTCCGGGCCGCGTTACTCCGTGGTTCCAGCTGGCATCCAACCTCCGCACGGGCCAATTGGTGACGCACTACCGCCTCACGACGGACGAGAAGCTGCACCAGAATGCGTGGCCTCTGCGACCCCCTGCCCCGCAGCATGCTGCGGTCATCTACTCGCCCAATGCCATCACCGCCCCAGACACACAGCGTAAAGGTGAGTGGAGAGGATTGTTCTCATTTTCTGCCCTACGTCAGCACTAGTCCACATTACTCCACTGTCTTCTACATACTCATTTAAATATGCAGCAAAATAATTAAAAAACCCTTACTTTTGAAAGTTTCACCATCCAAGTAAACCCAAGTATCACCATGAAGTATCTGTGTTTATTTCGTATCATGATTCAAAAGTTAAAATAAATTCATATTTACATAGTTGAGCTCGAACATAAGTTGTGGTAGGTACATCGTCAACTAATAGTAATAATTGGTTTGTTATGCTACAAATTTTTTCTCATTCTTCCTCGTTGATATTTTTCCTGTCGTCCTGAAATATCATTTTAAGTCTAGTCAACGATCGTTCAACGTCTTAATATATGATCGATACAAATGTTAGAGCAAAATCATCCAAATTTCGAGCCTTCCCCTTCTAGGATCCTAGCGCTGTTCTGAAACGTAGGGTAGCCAGTGTTTTGACGCATCAATTTTCACCAATTGAACCCGGCCAACTCTTGCTTTGTGTCGTGTGTCCCTCGAGGAGAGCCACAGCACGGGAAACACGGCAACAAGTCGTATGAACATCGGTAACGACACGAGTATAAGCCGTGCAACGTAACTCCCGCTCCGGCAGCCGAGTCGAAAGTGAGGGTGCGTGGGTGAAATAAACGTTATTGTGAAATCTGTCACTTAGAGCGAAGGGCCTACTAATCCAGCGCACACATCCACCATTTCCTCACCGACCACCGAAGTACAACGAAGGGCAATGTCGAAGGGATGGTGAAGCCGTTTTCGTGGGAGTGCCATTATCCCACCCTATTAGCTGACCCAGCCATAGTTCGCAGGTTGGCTAGTAGGTGCCGGCTTATTCCTCAGCGCACTGGCTTGGCTGGCAGGGTTGCCTATCCTCCAGGCGAACGGGTTAGATCCTCTAAGAAGAGCATGAACAGAAGTGTGTTTTTGCGTTATCTTACGGTCTGTAGACATTGCTCTCGAGCAGGTATTCGTTGTAGAAAATAAAAAAGATTGTTAAATGTATGACCGAGTTACCATCATGCTGTGTATGGAAAGAAATAATGCCGCCCCAGTAAAATGAACGATGATTCAGTCATGGATGCAGAAAAGTGTGTCACGATGGATTTTAATGTAAGTCCTACTCAAATATTTTTCTGATTTCCACATACAAGGCACACTAAGTTACACTTCCTGCGTGGTTTATAAAAAATATATATTTAACACTTCCCGGTCGTTTTTTTAATTTTTTTCTCTTCCTTTTCTGAGATCACACTTTATTTTCTTTCTGCTTTGTGGAGGAGCCTCATTTTCCAGTTCGTCGCAGGGAAATTTTCTTTTCAAAGAACCTCTCATCCTTAGGTATCATCACAATTTTCGATCAGGCACTGTATCGAAAACCCTGAAGTAACAACTTGGAAACGTAACTGCCAATGTCTGGTTTCCAATAATACAAGAAGCGAATTTCAAGATTAGAAATAAACCCTCCTAGAACCAGAAGGGAATGCATGTGACGTGCCAAGGACAAGGGGACAAAAATTAACTTTCAAAAACTGATAATTTGAATGTTACACACTGATTGTTGAAACTCAAGAAAATGACCCCTTCTATACATTTTTTGATGAAATGAAAAATGAAAATTTTTCACTAGAGTAAGTATATTTGGAGTATATTTTACAACGTGTGTGTTTGGTTCGTGATCTTTCGAAAAAAAGTGCTGATTCTAGCAACTGTGGAACGGAGTAGTATTTACCAGCAATTTTATTTTTGTGTCCAGATTTTTCAAAATTTCAACAGAATTCCTGTTTGAAACTTATACAATTATTAAATAAGAGTATTGTGAAACTAGTATTAATAATTTTAGCTGCGACCGTCTTCTACCGCAGTTAATTCAATTCAATATAAAAGATATTATGAAATTGAATATCTTCAAATCCGCGGTTAAAAACTACCTCCTGCACCAGTGCTTCTACACTGTAAAAGAATTTATTGATTTTAACAAAAGTTAAATTCGTCTTGTGCTTTATCACGCCATTGC
>NNCF01127217.1:193492-213644 GCA_002313205.1 Laupala kohalensis
ACAATAAATTTATTATTATTATTATTTCTTCACTACATTTTGCAACTGCTTGTCTTTGAGGGTCACATTTATTGTAACTTTTTTACAATGTTCATTATTGTGAGTCATCATTGTTGACTTACAAGTTGAAGTAGTTATGACTATGTGATAATATCAGTAATTAATTTCATACATAAAACTAATGTGTCGAATCTGACGTTTCTCATTGATTGTTGTGCAGGGGTGTAGCCAGGTTTTTTTTTGGGGGGGGGGAGAGGGCAAGATCTTGACCTTTCGCTAAAAGATCTTTCTTAATAAAAAGGGGAAGTATGTTTCAAGTGATTTAAAATTTCAATAATTGAACCATTTTCAGATAAATTTTCACCCAAGATATAAAATTTTTACATTCTGAATTATTATTTTTATTTGCCGTAAATAAGTAGTTAAATCATCTGTAAATCATCATATCAATTCAATTAATGCATTGAAACGTGACACAAACCTGTATCAATGATTCTAGAGCTAGTAAAGTAGGCCAGATATTTGTCAAGAAGCGTGTGTTGCAGCTTGTTTGATAAAATGCTGAAATATCGGCGATGTCACCTCTAATACTTTATTTTCAATACGATACTACTAATTGATAAAGTTTGTTATATTCGCTTGTGAATTTCTTGACGTGATGTAGCAAGAAAATTTTGACGACATTCATATTTATTTTTTTCTTTCGGTTTCGTTTCTAAGTATTCGTGGGGGGTCCCTCCGTCTCCTCTCTTGGTTATACCCATGTTGTCGAATAAAATATTTCAACCAAATCAACTACCATTTCTTCTTATTTGTCGTAAATTGTACAAGTTTGATAAGATGTATTGATGGACTCAATTTTTTATGCCTTTTTTTCGAAAACTAAGCCATACGTCTTCCTTACCAGCAAAATCGTACATTGCTTGTAAAGAACCTCCACATTGCTTTTAATTACTTTTGCTTTCACGTATTAATCACCAAAATGTAAAGCATTTAGTCGGATCGTGTCATATACGATAACTGAGTTCAGAATAAAATGTGAGTTTTAGCGCATAACACACACTCCCACAACTCCGCTTCCAACAGTACTCTCGCTCGCCTGGGAAGTATGCAACCCGTCCACAGGAGGCTCTCGCTACTGTGGAGGCATAGGGGGATGTACACGGTTTTATAGTTTGTGTTTATAAACAAATGTAATGTTAAGTTAAATATATTTGTGATTCGAGAGGTTATGTACCAAATCTATATAAACAATTAAAAAGCTCTATATAAATTTTCTTAAAATGAATAATGGACATAACATTTGTAAATATACTATAAAATTATTTTTCGCCATAATTCACCACATTTACTGGATTACCTCTGGCCAGGATCCGCCTCGATATACTCCACTGTACGGAGACATGAAGAGGTGTTGAAAAGCATTCACTAGCTCCGTGTGCGTGCCCCTTTATGCTTGGCTACGGCAGAAACTAATGCAGGAAAAAATCTGCTGCTGCCACAATGATTCACTTTGTGAAAGATCAATAAGACTATTAAGTCCACGAATGAGATACCAATAATACAGCAGTATATACGGAGGGAATGGCAGTCATACGTGGAGTAAAGACAACAAGATGAGCCTACATATGTTACCGACCTTCCAAATAAATGTTTGGAGCTGGAAGTGTGTGAAATATAAGTATGACTTTTCTCACAAATAAGACATAATCTGCTCAAATACACTAATGCACACTTATACCCAAAATATAAATTTTAAATTTGAATTTAAAGTGACCTCCTTCCTTCAAAAAATCAAAATCGTGAAGTTAAGAGCACTAGGAACTATAAAAATTTATATACATTATCTGTTCCCAAGTAATGGCTATTAAAAATCCGTTAAAACAACTACCTATTTCGTATTTTAATCCATTTCTTTAGAATATTTATTGGTCACAATACCGTCAACCAGCAGGTGAATTAATTTGTATAACTGATAGTTAACTTTTTGGAGATAGGTTATAAAAGCATTTTTTAATTTTATTTGTTCAATATTGCTGTTTAATTTAGTTCACATCAAGTATTAATATTTAAAGTAATCTTATTGTCACATTAATATAAATATGACATTTCATAATAAAAAGTTTTTCCAATTTCTTCCTGACCTCAATTTAAAGTAGTGGTTTTAGAATGCATTACTCTACAAAAGAGTTAAGAAACTCATGTTCAAAAGAATGTTGATCAAAATATTCAAAAAGATACTTTGTTGATAGTGTGTGTCACATTTGTAAATATTTAAATGTGTTGATGCTAAAATAAATTTATTTCATCGGAAGTAACAATAAATTTTGATTTCATGAATGCCACCAACAGAGGTGGTTTTGCTCTTCTACAAGCTCTCTGTGATTAATTGAGAAGCACATATGTCTGTTATACTTTAGAAACTAAATCAACTTCAATATGAACCTGAATCGATATGCTTCAAATCAACACTGGCTTACTCTTAAACAATGAATGTTTTAAGAAAAAAATGGAGATGAAAAACTATGAATAGGAGAAAATAATTGATTGAACAGTCAGTTAATAATAGTAATAATAATAATAATAATAATATTAATAATAATATTAAAAGTAATTTCTAGTTTCTCTTTCTCAAGTGTAAAATGTAATGTATACTCTATGTTAATTAAAACCAATGCATTATTTGTTTTATTTTTTCTCTTATATTTTTGTGTAGATGGTTACAAAAATGGCATTGTATGGATATAAACATCTAATGATTTGAATTGAAATGTCCTTTGTAGTATATTTATGGAAGGTGTTAAGCGCAAATAATTACTTCTCTTACAATATGAGTGGTCGACCATACTCAATATTGTAGAAGCACCCCTGTGAGTTCTTGAAATATTTTTCTTTGTAGTTACTTCTCTCTCATACTTTTCAAAATGAAACTAAATGAAAAATCAGAATATTAAAATGGTATAGACAGTCTGAAATGTAAATATAATACACCAGGAGTTCTTATCTTTAATGGTTCATACAAATTCATTCTATTATTATTGTTTGAGGACCATTTGAAATTAGAGAAGTTAATTTAAGCCTTTATTATAAATTGATTTTAAAAATAACCTGGTGTTAAATTATTTGGGCAGTATGAAACAACTTAATATAGTGATGAAAAGAACAGTAAAGTGATGTCTTAATTAAATTTTTGCTACTTATCTGAATTTCACCAATAATTGGGCATGCGGATGCTAGAGTGGGGAAGTATGAAAAGTTTATTTTTAGTTACAGTGATTTTAAATTCTTCAAAGACTGTTATTTACTCAGCCATTTATTGACCTGTTTCTGATATATACCATTCTTCAAATAACTATTTAGGAGCTGTTTTGTGTATTGATCTATAAATTCTGAACAATACTGACATAAATATATTAATTTTGGTAAAAAATGGCTCACCCCATTACTGCAAGAAACATTCAAAACCAAAAAAATATCATTTTAATTGATAAAAATATACAATTCATTTTGTAATTTTATATGTCACTGTGTCCAATGTATCCTTATATAGTCAATAGATTAAAAAAACAACTATTTGTTGAGGGCAACTTTACCATTTGTGGATGGTATTAATGTTCTCTGTTGCATTATCAGAAAATAAATAATGGCATAAAAATAGGCTACAGGCATAGTTCTAGTTTGTACTTTTGAATAATTGATAAACATTTTGGATTCACATAATACCATCTTCTGAAATCAGTCACCTTCACTTGAAGTTGTATTGTTATCATTAACAATTGTTTAAAGTGACCCACCAGCATACCAACTGTGGAACATTGATTATGAGACTAGTTGAGCACCAGTCCAGACATGCATAAAAACTTGTGCTGTCATCTACTGAATCACGAACAGAACTAGGTTTAATCCATAATTGCATATTGAACACTGGGGAAACAGAATATAACACTTTCAACATGAATGAGGTAAGTTGACTCACCCCATTCTTGCACTTATGTGCTCAATTACTGAAGTACTTAAACAATTTATTAAATTTGGGAAGTGAGCAAATTAAAATTGTAACCAGGATTTAGAGCTATCGTGGTCTTAACCAAAGTTTGCTGTGCATATCTTTACAGCACTAAGGGTTAGAAGAACAAGAATTAAAACTTGGAAAAAATAAGTTTATAGTTTTGAAAAAATTAGTAATTATATAATTGCTGAATGGATAAATTGATGTACCAAAAATCACTCTACTTGTTTGAGTCACATCAGAAACAAGCAAGCAGATTCCTCTCTATGATTCAACCAATCACGCAAGAAGTTGCTCTCATATGAATAAAACACTTCATGAATATCCATCTCTTAGCTCCTCATTGCCTTCAGTATGAACCCTTCTTCAATAACTTCAGCCATTCAAGAAACAATTTTATATGTATATTATAGTTATTAAAATTTTCTTTGTCCTTCACACTGAAGTTGAAGTGGAATTTCAGCATCCCTTTTTGGAGCTGGAAGTAAGTTTGAAGGACCCAAAAACCATTGGATTGTTCGAGAAAAAGAAATATAAAAATACTATGTAAATAGTATTGCTATCAAATGCCAAGTACTACAATTTGTATTAACAGTCAGCTAGAATATCAATTCACATTAAGTACATACACTGCAAGCTAGATTATACATTCAACATGGGAAGTAAAAGTTAAAATCTTTCAAATGATAGATTCATATTTGAAGGGGTGGGGGTGAACTACCCCTGAGCTCTTCTCCACCTCCCACTCAAAACTCACACAACCTCAAATCCCGCTGACGGTACAAAAAGAAAAAGATGCAAGATTGTTGGCTTTTATACATTTTCTATCGCAGAATGTTCAGTTAAGTTACTTATTTCCTCTTTATTAAGATTTTGTAGATACTATGTACAAAGTCTAGTTTTGTTAGAATTTTAGGGGGCACATGTCATAATTTTGCCCTGAGAAGCAGAAATGTTAATTCCACCACTGCCTTCGGATCCTTCGATCATTTGAAAACATGTTTCAAGCAAACACGATAAGCAAATAGATCATTTAAAATCTTCATGGGAAGTTCGTCAAAACACTTGCGGAACAAATACCATTACTTAACAAATCATATAAAATAAGTGCATATATTTCTTCCGTGTACCCTACACATTGAGAAGATATGTGATAACTTTCGGTCACGTAAAAATGGCGACGAGTCGGGAATCGAACCTGGAACTCCTGCATTGATCACAGGGCGTCTCTTATACACATCTAGATGTGTATAAGAGACAGATATAAACAATTAANAAAATAAGTGTTGGCGGATACTTCCAGTCGTACGTTAAATTTGTATGTAGGCGCGGATACAAGGGGAGGGTCAAGGGGGTCATGACCCCCCCTAAAATCCCAAAGACAATGAGTTTCTAGTCGCACAAAAGCGTTTATAATTTTCAAGAAGGTTGACTCATTTTAACGATTTTTAATCAGTAATTAGTACTGCAGTATATTTGTATCGTCTCAGAAATTAAAGATGCATTCAAATTTTGGGTTCAATAGAGAGGAACAGTCCCAGTCGTATACAGCACTTGAACTTAATTTTTTATAACCAGCAGCTTCAGCGCCATCTTTCACCAATAATTTTGTTCTTGTCCTTGAAATATTAAATGTTTCTGTACCTTAAAATGTGAATAAAATTTTTGCATATTTAATTAGAATAAATGTTTTGCACCTATCACTTTTCCCTGACGCACAAAAATTTTAAAATAAGTAGCGTGTTATTGTACCGTAACGCATATTAATTAACACTTAGATAAACTAAATTTACAGTTTGCTTTAGAATTTTAATTTTTTTTCTGAGGTTGGGATGTTTTTTGGAGCGTACTATATACAAGACTATTTTTTTGACCCCCCCCCCCAAAAAAAAAANTGTATGTCCGTCATGTTCGAAAAGAGTTATTTACATCTCCAACAGATACAAACAACGATTTATTCCACAGTTTCAATTTTTTAAATATTTAGTACCCATGAAATAATGCACTCCAGTCAATCTTTGCACGTCATAAGTGTAATTTAAAATTTGAACCTCATTTATAGTAGTTTCCTTAACTTACAACTGTTTTCAACAATTTATATTTCTGGCACCAGCACCCACTCACCTGAGAAAGTTGATCATCGTAAAATGGTTCGGGCTGGGACGCCTCCTTCAATATTTTGCAGACGTAAGACTTTTCTGAATTTTCCATGGGAACGACATTTTGAGGTACAATATATGTTTCGCGAGATTTTATGCTCGCCGGTCTGTTGAAAAGCGTGCCCGATGACGTCGGCATTCTTTCTGAGAAAACTGTCATCACAGAAGCTCTGAAAGTCTCCATCATTCGCTTCTTTCGGGTTTCTTCTGACTCCCGAGTAGCAGTTAAATCCCTAATCCTGTAGTTACTTCCGCCCAGTACTCGAGATGGGAGTTCCAGGGATGAATTAGGAGGAACTGACATTTGAGTCTCAGCGGACTCGGTTGCAACGGCGGGAGAACGACATGGTGATGGTGATCGCGACACGTCTTCCGGGGATGCAACCGGAGAAGGTTCAACGTATAGTAGAGGCGGGGATTGTGGTGATGAAGGCGTGGAATCGGGAAGCGAGGACTGCGATCGCTCGGGTGAAGGCGGGGGTGGTGGCGGGGGGGAAGAAGTTGAAGGAGAGCAGACCCTCTCCGTCTCGACCGGCGCATTCAGCGCCCGTCTTCGCACCCGCGCCTTGGAACATTTGGCTGGCCTCTGCAATCTACGCCTCTTGAATGGAAGATCAACGTAATAGTCGGACCACAGACTGTGGAATTGTATCTTATCATTTGCCCACACTCGCTTGCTTTTGCGAATTCGCACACGCCGATCAAATTCGTACGAATGACACGTAATGTAATAACTCATTGTAGTCCGTGAATCGGATTCAAGGGAGTCAATTACTAGTTCACTGAAACAGTCACTTCACTAAAACAAGTTTAACACAGATTTGTCTCTGAAAAACAAGACGAGAAAGAGGCTTTTCGCGAACGCACAAACGTGGGAACACACACCGCTCTGCGTCCGAGCGGCCCGACTCAACTCTGCGACTGCGCTAATGCCATACGCTGAACAGCTGTAAAGCCTGGAGGGGGAGAGGGGTAGCAACAACGCGTAAGCGCGGCCGTTTCAAACCGTTTGAACGAATGTGTTGAAGTGGTGGTTCCAATCCTCCGTGTTACTTCAGACATTTGACTAGTACCTGCGGAAAAAGGAACATTTTCTCCTTAAGCAAAATTATTTAATACTCATTATCTTTTTGTAAGCTAATACTTATAAGGAGCGAGCACGAAAGCCAGTGGCGCTGCGCGTGGCCGTGAGGAGAAATGAGGACGCGAGGGTTAGACCTGTATTACACGGTCAAATTTCTGTGTCAAATATCTATGATCAAAGATATGCCCGTGTATTGCACAAGATTTGATCATATTTCAAGTGTGATCATATATATTTGACATAGGTTCTCGTTGAGAGATATTCTTCATATCTTTCATCATAGATATCTGACAGAAATAAGACTGCAATACCGGTCTTAGATACGACAGCAGCTGCCGTACTAGTGACGAAAACTACCTTTTTACTAGTAAATTAGTTAAATGATAATTAATTAAAATTCATGAACAATGAGGAAAGTTATAAAATCCGGATGTGAGGCTGTGAATCATGATATTGATATCAATCGAATCGAAAATAACGAGTTACATTATTCGATATGCATATGTAACTACTCTACTGTACAGAGAAAAAAACAAGTTATATTAATTATTTCCAAAAATTATGTTAAAATTGTCAGTTCAAATTGTCCTGTCTATTTCAATTTTAAATAGATTCCTTCACCAAGTTGCAGAAAAGTGATGTAGATATTTTTTAAATTGCTTTTACCATTATGTAAATAAAATTTCGAATAATATTTTTAATAAGTAAATGCTTTTTTTTGATCAACAAAGAACGATTTGTATCCGCAGTGAGTGACAGTTGCTCAGGGGACATTCCATGTAAAATCAAACAAAATGTTTTGAAAATGACACCCACAATCTCAGATTTTGATGAAATTTGGTACACTTGTTCTTTCTATCAAGTTAGCGATTTATATGAATATTTAGATTCCTAGGTCACATAGTCTCTTCATAAAGTTGATTAGAAATTTTGCATTTTTCGGGGAACTGTTGCTCTCGTGAGTGCGGGTAGAGATCTGCGCATTTAATATAAAAATGTATAACTCTGAATATAATTCATGAATCAACATCAAAATTTACGTACACATACTTTAAGGAACATAAATTAAGGGGAAAATATATCGAGTTGTATTTATGGTAAGAAAATTTTTAAAAATTGAGAAAAATGATTTTCTATCAATTTTGGGCGTGAAAATCCTTGTCTCTTATATGTGATTTATCTCAAAAGGTCAAAATCAGACCTGAATTATTTTTTTGTGAATAAGAGCTAAAAGTGTGGGGAAAACAAGTGTGGAAAGAGAAAAGTGGTCCCGCTCTTGCCTGTTTAGTAATTTTATGTTATGTTCTTCAATCCTTTCGTTCCTGTATGGAGCATAGGGCTTTAGTAAATTTCTTCCATCTGACAGGATTCGCCGCCATAGGTTTAATGGCCAAAATGAATCAATAAAAAGTCAAGAAAAAGAGTGTGGTTTACCATCGCTCAGGCAACTTGGGAAAGAAGTATATTCAAAAGCGAAAGAAGTTTGCGGATTACAGCTTGCAAAAGTCCATGATGCGAAAATTCGGAAGAAGAGAGATATTGTTTGCTTGAAAGTTTTTTGCATCCGACGCTATTCTTTAGCAAAAGTTATGTACCATGGCACAAGAAACGAAGCGAGAGCAGTAAATAGTTTCAAACAATGACATCAAGTTGATGGTTCATTTCCCCCATTCAGCCGTGGCTTGTGGCAACTCCTGATGGTATTGTTAATGACGGATGTGTATCAAAGTTAAATGCCCACACGAATGCATGGAAAAAAATCCCCATTGCTGAGCACGCAAATGGAAAATGAAGTGTTGAGTACCTTAAAGTATTGGAGGGTACTGTAGGCCTAGTAGACATAATTACTACAAAAATTAGTAAAGTTTTTTGCGTTTTGGTCTGGAGGAAATAACAACTCGTATTTACAACATGCTAACGTTTCGGCATTCCTTATTTTAGGCTTCATCAGGGCTACAACAAAATGATGGGGTTTTCAACATACATATATTTTACGAATTAAAACTCTTTATTTACATAGAAGACTGTGACAAACATCCGCCTAGTTGAATCTTGCCAAAAAACTTTACTAATTATTATTATTGAAAATGGTCGAAAATTAGACTAATAGAATGGTACATAAACACTACTATCCATGCCAAATGCATATAATAATGTATGTAACGGGTTTTAATGTCTGTGATTTTTTTGTGTGGTCATCCCTTTCAGCATTGACAATCGAAATACATCGTAACGAAAAGTTTCTCAGGGATTTAGTCCCAAAATTAAAGAAATGTTATTTTGACTGCTACGTTCCGGCTTTGCTCGACAAAAGTGCAGAAAACGTAGAAATTTATATTTCTGTACATAATTCCTGTTTTTTAAATTAATTATTGTATGAATATTTTATGGAAATATTGTGGGAAATTTTGTTGTTGATTCAGATTTTCGGGACTTGCAAATAATGTTCACTGAATTGAAGTTTATTGTTTAATAATATTTGAAATAAGATATTTACATTTAATGTAATTACTATGAATCTAAGGTCACACGCCAAATGCGTGCTTCTTTACCAAAAAACAACCCATTACTACTGCACGCTGCCCACAACTTGCCAGCTGCTGCTCGCGGCCACACTCCATTCTATTCGTCCAAGTAAGTTAAGTTAATTTTTCAGCTTCATGGTTCTCAGTTTTTTCTCTTAAGATATTACAGCTTACTCGCAAATTCTCCGTAGTGGCAAGTGGCATTCCGTGTGTCAAGCTCAGGCAAATGTACTCGCAGTATTATCTGGTGGTAACGACCAAAAATGATCCACTTTAGAAGCGCCGATTCATCTCTTTCCTATACCTCCATGAGTTGGAGACAGGGAAACAACAAGTGGACAAATGGCAGAATCACTCGGATAGTGTGGATAAGAGATGGTGGACGTACAGACGTATCCCTAACGTAAAAGTGGAACTGCGGATATCACGGTGAAATGCACGGTGGAGAATGCAGAGTAGATATTGTCGGCACGCCCACGTTTCCAGGACGAGAGAGCAGAGATATCGCCCTGATATTATCCAGAAGAAATGTGCGGGATGCAGTGACAGCTTCCCAGTAAATAAACTTTGTTGTCAAGAAAGCAGTTGCGAACTGCGTACGACCATGTGGGAGATAGTAAACTAAATTATTCTCCGAAAACAAGCAATGGCCATTCCATTAATTCCGATCAAGGGCCCAAGTGCAGTAGCAGATTTAATTTTAAAAGAAATTATTTAATAAATATGTACTATCAATTCATTACAGGATCTGCTATTTCGGGGACACCGCGTTGAGGCTACTCTGTGCCCTAGTCGTTGCACACGACCATCGCTTGTTTTCAGACGGCCTCCTAATGATGGGGATGACACGAGTGATATAAAATGATGATGTGTAATGAATGGTGGAATGAATGGCAGGAGAAACGAGAATAATCCCAAGTGAACCTGCCGCAAACCCGTTTCGTCTACCACCACGAATTCCACTTGGATCAGCGTCACCAGAGGTGGAAGGTGAGTACGCTACGTACTACGCCACGAGTCGCCCGAGATTAATTATGACAGAAGTATTAAATGACATTCTCGCCTACGGAAATTCTGCCACTGCCCGGAGGAAAACCGGAGAAAAACCCGGGCCAGGCTGGGGTTTCAGAGATAATGTACGCAACCGTGCCAATATTGCGTACAGTTAGAAATAAACTATTATAAATAAAAAGGATCAAAAACAACATGCATGAAAAAACGGAAGTTAATCAGTTTGTAGAGTACTATAACAATGGCGTGACAAAGTATATGGGAAATTATCATCACTTACATCATCCGAAATCATATGGAATACAATAATTATTGGTAAATTGAATCTCTCCTTAACTTCTTTTATTAAATCCAGTAAATTCTTTCACATTATAGAAGCAATAGAGCATTAAAAAACTTTTAACCGCGTATTTGAAGGGATTCAATTTATTAGTATCTTTTATATTTTTTGGAAGGGAATTATACAAAATTTTCCTGAAGGATGTAGGCCTTTGGCAAAGAGTGGTTGACACGCCAGAACGATGAATATTATTCTTATTACGAGTGTTGTGCACGTAAACTAGACTGTTTCTTCTAAAGTAGGGGTGGGATTGTAATAATTCTGTCTTAACAAACACGACTACTACATAAATGTATATGCAAGGGAGAGGAAGAATAGTTTTAGTTAAGCTTCAGTTACACTTTACGTTGAGCGCTCAAAAGAATAAGTCTAATTCGTAGATATACGTAAAATGTCTGCATTATATTCATTTGGATATTTCTTCTTTCCTCTTGAACATTTCTCATTCAGTCTCAACCCTTTGCTCCAAGATACCCTTCTAAATTCCACAGGGTTGGATTGTTCCTCATCCTGCATTACTCTTTAAAATAGATGCACTGAAGTACGGTTGAGAATTTAAGTTGTCTAAACAGTTTGATATCCATAAACATGTATTCAATAAATATAATATGAATGTTTTTTATTGTTATGAGATGTATTCATTATATGCCACTGAACTGATAATGATAAACATAAGTTTATATGTTATGTTGACTGGTTAGTATACAGTTGCTAATGTATATTATGGAGTTTATTAACGTGCATGAGTACAATTTGTTGATGAAGTAAAGTGGAAATAACTTTTATCAAAAGTTTTACATTTAAAAAGTGAACATGGCAACCCAGAACCGGAACATCCAGAACACGACGTCGACCAGGATAGACGTCGTTTATCAATATCACGGTCAGGATGTTTCAAACAATAATCCAAGAAGAGAATGGCACTGGTAGACAAAATATATGGTGATCCACAATCTGAAGAAATAATGAGTTCTCCAACAAATATTCAACATGAAAATGAACACTCCATCGATGTAACCAATGATGACTGTAAATACATCCGGAACTGATCCCAGTAACTTGGATCGTAGAGAAGTCGCTTTATCTACAACACCTAAAGGAAATAACCATATAAAGTTTTTTTTCATGAATATCCACAACTAATCGAGTTATTTGCCAATGATTGTGCTTGTTATTGAAATTACGCTTCATGTACCAGGGTAAAGAAAATAATACTCCACCTAAAAGATATTCTGTAGAATTAATAAATTTGTTTTGTAACGAAAAAAAGTTTGTTTTTTAAATAGGAAATAGTTTTGAAATAAACTTCTACGAGGGCAAGTCAATATATAAGTCACAAACACCCGTTTCTCTTATACTGTTTTAATTTTCGTGCGCATTTTTTGTCAGCATGTGGTAGCATATGTATGCTTGTCGTATAGGCTGGGTGACATCTCGTAGGCATGCAGTCAGTCAGAGGCAGCTAGTGCACGATGGCGGTTGTGTTGCATGAGTGTAGACGAGAACAGCGAGCAGTTGTGCGTTTTTTGTGGGTCAAAGGACTGTCCACAGAAGAAGTGCATCGCGAAATGCATTCCGTGTACGGTTTTTTACTCACGGAAAGCTGTGTTCAATTGGATCCAGAAGTTTAACAAGGGAAGGCAAAGCATCCGAGAGGGGGAGTGTCCTGGACGACCTGCGGAGGTGGCAACTGCAGTTACAGTACAGCGTGTGAAACAAGTCATTCGTAATGACCGGCGTGTGACGATGACGATCGAAATCATTTGGGTGGCCGTCATTTTGAAACTGATGATGCCGTAATCCAGGAGCTTACTCGTTGTCTGCGACAGCAACCAAAAGACTTCTTTGCCACCGGCTTTCAAGGACTTGTAAAGAGATGGGATAAGAGTCTGAATCTACGGGGTGGTTATGCCGTAAAGAGAAATAAACGTCAGGAAGATACTTTGATTACTATTTTCTCTATCCAGTTTTGCGACTTATTTATGGACGTTCTTCTGTTATTGACATAATTTTAGATTTAACACATGGTGCCTACAATATTTGTTATATATACTTTATTTGTTGGTATATAGGACACAGTGACACATTAGATGAACTCCATTTTCAATAAAATTATTCAGGCAGACTCTTTAAATTATTTCAATTAAAATATGTCATGAAAATTTTCCCCCAAATTCACGGAGAAATGAAGTATTAAGTATTCATATATGAAACAATTATCTCTAGTGCATTTTGATAAGCCACTGCTTTGCCAGTGGTTTCTTTAAAAAAATCAAACATGATCCAAAACAAATATCCATATAAAATAGTAACGTCTTCAAGAATAATACTTCAGCGATGAAAATGAGTTCATTTTGAAATAAATAATGGTTTATATCAATGTACGGTACAATTACAGATAATTAGCTGTATTGTGTGAAGTATACTCTGCATTAAAAGTGAAAAAATAATTCATAAAAATATGATATATTGAAAATAACTGTTATATTTTATTATTAAACAAACGAATTTTGAATTCAAATTTGTAGAAATTCAATTTTTATATATACAGTCAATCACAAATTTAAACTCACTACGTCAAATAGACATACGAAGACTTCAAAACGCGCCGGGTATTGTGCGTATATCCAAATTTTGATGATTAATAACTAAAAAACTGTTAGAAAAATATAAAATTTTGATATTTCCGTACTAACCAATAGTACTACCAATGTTAAAAAACATTAACAATTCTAGACTCACACTTGGTAACTAAACATGATACTCACCATAAACCTGTAAATGCCACTGAGTTAATCATTCTACAACAATTGTCGCGCTAGAGATCTCAACGGACGCGAAACAGTTGTCAACAAAACGCAACGAGTACCTTAGTAATGCATCATACAACCAAAGCGGTAGTATTATGTCATGTAATACCAATACGGTCACCTGGAATCACACATTTCATAGATTCATGATAATAATCGCTTATTTACTCAGGCTTACAAGTATTGCAATTCACTCGTGGTTTCCAACCACCATCCACTCGAAGGAACTCTGAACTCGCAGGGTACTCGCAGGGTACTCGCAGGGTACTTGCAGGGTACTCGCAGGGTACTCGCAGGGTACTCGCAGGGTACTCGCAGGGTACTCACAGGGTACTCGCAGGGTACTCACAGGGTACTCACAGGCAAAGGGCCTCCTCATTTTTATGTTATCCCCACTGCGCAACATAATATCCGGTTGGTGGGGGAGACAAGGCACGAATAATGTAGGAAACAGTGAAACGGGGACATTCGAAGAAACCTGATTCCACCCGAACGGACATGATGGGACCAAAATTTCAAATGGGACACAGTGGTCCCTAATTCGAAGCAGCTGGTCAAAATAAAGTGTAAATTTATTTATAAGAAATGGAGTATGTTAGAATGTTGCTGATAAAGAAGCCAATTTAAAAAATAGCGCCTTCAAAATGGCAGAATTTTCGAGAAATATATAATATATGTAGTGTGAAATACATAGTAGTGTCTGTATGTACACATGTTGTGTGAAATATAGAGTATTCATATTTAAGAAATGATTGATTACAGATTTAGATACTAAGTGAAAAAGAACATGAAAACATTACTAGGCATATAATGCTTCTTCAATTGTGTCGGACTTCGCGGTGAAGGCGCCCAAGGCTGATACTTTGGTTCCGCCTCCCGCCTCCTCACCCCTCACGACACAAACCCAGTTTTTTATCCCCGTCCTATTCCACGCATAATACCCGCAAGTGACGGTTTCACGCCAAACGTTTTGCCCTACATGCACCCCTATGTTATACAAGTTGCAAATAATTTTGTCTTACGATGCGATTACAGTTTGAGTGAAATGATTACGTTCATTAATAACTACATGAGCACGACTGATACTTTATTCCGACTACTTCTACCACCATTCTCCCTCGTGCAAAAGAGCAAACGATGTCATTAACGGACTTTCTCCCCCCCCACTCCGATTTGGTGCCTAGATATGAAACACGCCGTCTAGGAATAAAAAAGTATTTGTTCTGTCTGCAGTGACTCTGACAGTATTTGACTCTGCCCAACGTTTGCTAGTCGTGCCAGAATCCACATCTACATGCGACACTTCTCACTGCCTTCAGGAAATAAAGTATTTTCATTTATTCCACATTTAAATTAAATTTAAATTTAAATTTAAATGACTGCTTTGTTCACGTTCATACCGGAATAACGCATGTATTGCACCCTCTAAAAGCTGATTCCTAGACTGCAGTCTTTTCAGCCTAATCGTTAGTCAGGCCCTGCTTTCAGGACAAGGAACAGTTTTAAGAGGAACAATAACGTACATGAAGGTAGGGTTCGAGTTAGATGTTGAAATTAAGGCTAAGAAATTCAAACTCCTAGGGATTAAATTAAAGCGTCGGTTTCGTCCTGTCACTTTCTTAGAAAAATAATACTAATTGTTAATCTTCTTCGATTGGTGGCGAATTGATGGTCTGAATCGTTTTAATAAAACCCTTTGTAAGCGTGATTACACCTACATCAAGGTATTTTGTCCATAACATTGTGAAATACATCTGATAATGCCTACATCAGTGTACAAAGCTTTAACAACTTTGCGCAATAAATGATGGTCCAAGGTAAAACAGGGGTGCTAGAAAATTATTTTCACTCATATCTTCTCAATAGTGTTAATACTTTGGGATCCATTGAAGTAAAGAGCACCACGCCTGACATCGACTTTTTAATAAGACTATTCACTATGAAGATATTTCTGATTGTATTTTGTTATTGAATCTTCTAAATAACTTTATCTGACTACAACTATGTGTCTTCATAATTAGACAATCATTTGCAGATCACAGAATTACGGGGAGGATCTCAGATCCCAGAATTTATGAGAGGATTCTCCTCGTAATTCTGTGATCTACAAATGATTGTCTAATTATGAATACAGATAGTTGTAGTTAGATGAAATCTTTTTAATAAGACAAAGAATGCCATTGTTTTGAATACTTCAGTGGAAAGAATCCAATTGTTTTCGCCGGCGCTAAGGCCTCGTCTTGTGCCTTGCAGGTGGCATCGGCTGGACGTATGTGATGCTGTCTCTTAACACCTCCACGAACATGCTGCGCTTGCAGCTGGACTGCCAGCCGCCCCGCGACCAGCCGCTCGCGGGCACTGGCGGTCGCGGAGCGCGCGGCGCCGGGGCTGCCCTGAGCAACGGAGGCTCCCCAGGCGGCGCCGCGTCCTCGCCGCGTCTTCATGTCCCCGATGACGCGCTCGTCTACTTTCGACAAGAGCCCGGATTCAAGAAGAAGTTCCTGGTGAGTGATTGTGTAGAACAGCGAAATCAAATTGAGTAATCAGATTTCGTTCGTGACATTCTTTAAATCGTCCCAGAGTCAGAGGGTCATGACCCCCCTAAAATCCCACAGAGAATGAGTTTCTAGTCGCGGAAAAACGTTTAAGATTTTCAAAGACGTTGACGCATTTGAACGATTTTTATTAAGTAATTAGTACTGCAGTATATTAGTAGAAACGATTCAGGTGCCAAAGCCAGTCTGACAAAGTTGTAGTGGCGACGATGGTGGTGCCATTACGGTTGTGAGTGTGGGTGTCTTTTTTTTGGGGGGGGGGCTTTAGGGCTCGTCAACATCGAAGGTCATTAGAGCCCATAGTGTGGGTGTCAATGTGAATGACAGATGATCTGCTAATGGGAAGAGATTCGTCTTCAGAGGTCCATGAGTTATGAATGGCGGTTGTGTTTTAGCGGATCTCTGCTCAGCAACGCTCTGCGATGCTACAGCATTTGTTAGCAAACGAGGGTTTTCATAAGCAGACTTCTGCCACGATGAGTAGAAATTAATAAAAAATCTTCCACATGAATTGTACTAATATGAGAGCAGTCCCTTACTATTTGATCGTTATTATCTATTACCATTGGTAGTACATGTCACATTGAATGTCACCAGAATGTGGCGGAAGAATGAACAACCACTGGATAGGACGCGAACGCAACGAAGAGGACGGAAGGATAAAATTTACTACACGAACGTGTGCCATCGTAATTCGACATTGCGTGTAAAGTCAAAATATTAGCCGTGTTTTCACAGTCCTAGTCGTATACAGCACTTGTACTTAATGTTTAAAAAACCGCAGCTTCAACGCCATCTTTTACCAGTAATTTGGTTCACGAGCGCACCCAGGATTTATTTATGGGGGAGGGGGCTTGAGGAATATGAACATGGCTTCAACGATGGATTCCATAGAATATACATGAAAACAATTGTTAGAAACCTAAAGATGCGAAGTCTTATCATAACATGCGATCGAAAATGACAGTCGATGTAGAACAGAAAAGACATTTTAAATTTACGGAGAAGTGAAAAGTACTTTCTTGGTGAAAAAAACACACTTTTTAGAAAAATAACAGAATATAAGAAAAAAAATGTATGAACGATTTATCAGTAAATCACATCTTTCTTATCGTATTGTAGATTGTGTGATGTATTGTGACTATCAATCGCAAAAGGAGCCAAACACATTTTAAAAGACTTATTTCCTCGAATGAATATTACGCATTGATTGTTGTTCTATAGCAACGCTAGACATTTTTCACCTATTTGTTCCTTAGGCTTGCTTCTGCCAATTCGTAATCAAGCGGAGACTATAAGATTATTCACTCGCCACACTTGACAATTTTCTATTGACCATTATTGAAGCCTCCCCCTCAAGTATAAATTTAACCCCCCCCCTTCCCGCTCGTCGGTGCGCCCCTGTTTTTATTCTTGTCCTTGAAAAATTAAATGTTTTTGTACCTTAAAAAGTTGAATAAAATTTTTGCATCTTTAATCATTATAAAAGTTTTGCATCTATCAATTTCCCGTCGCACAAAAAATTTAAAATCTCGAAAGTAGGGTGTGAGTATAGAACTGCACATTAATTAACACTTAGATGACATAAACTTACAATTTGCTTTAGAATTTTCAAATTTTTCTGAGGTTGGGATGTTTTCCGGAACGTACTATGCCCAAGATTATGTTCTTTTATTATGATCCCCCTAAAATATTATTCTGTATCCACCCCTGCCAAGAGTAAGAGTTATTCTTTTTCGTTGTGCTCCTTTCAATTATGTCATTAAAAATTTTTGATTTTGTATACGGTGTACTGACATAACATCCAAAGAAGGTTTTTGTTTTTCAAGTTCTAGCGACTAAATACTGGAACATCCTATCTTCGTAGTTAAATTTTTTGGACAATTTGTATTATTTCTGGAAAATGAGGGATAGGAGATACATATCTCTTCTTTACGGTAGGACCTGAGGGTATTGCCTGAGGTTGGGCAAATACACATAATTTTGTTAACAATGAATTATGAAATAACGTAATTCAGGGAAATTCAGAATGAGCTAATGCTTTCCCCGCCCAATATCCGTTTTGAATATATGAATATAGAGACAAAAATCAATATCATCAAAAAGTCAAAATTAATATAGAGGGAATATAAGGCAACTATACACAGTGCTTCCTACTCTCACTCAACAAGAACACCGCCGCGGAGGACATAAACCGAGAGCTGTCCCGCGCTGTATTCTTTTTTTTTTTTTGATTATTTATCTCAATGAAGCTCCGAAAAATTATTCTGCATCTAAGTAGAGTTTAGTTCATGCTTGACCAACAATTCAAAGGGTCAGAAATATATTATAGGCATGCAGACTTGGGATTAGGAAGGACAAAAATTTTTATCAGGTGGGACGACCTCCAATTGTTCTTTGAGATATGTAATATGTTCCCCTAACCAGATCAAACCGAAAAATCATGAAGTTCAATAATAAATAATTAAAACAATAACAAAAAAGAAAGACGACTTATCGTTTCCATTTGGATTTATTTCTAATAATTTGTTTATTTCAGTTTACATATCGGGAAGCATAGTCCTAGACCTACACATACTCTATATCTATAAAAGCGAAATACCACTCACTGACAGACTAAACACGAAATCTCAGTAACTACAAAGCCTACAAACTTGAAATTTGGCAGGCATACTCCTTTTAGAGAGTAGACATCCAGTAAGAGAGAATTTTACGAAAATACACCTCTAACGGGGTGAAATGGGCGTTAGAAAGTTTTATGCAAGTGTTCCACCAAAACTCTGGAGTGTCCGGAGCAATTTCAACCAAACTTTATGCACAGATGACTGACTATATGACAACAAGCACTGTGGGAGTCAGACATCCCTTGCACTTCTAAGGGGGTGAGAAGGAAATGACATGTACAAATAATGGAAAAATCCTATATTAGATTCAAAACCATAATTTTCGGTGCCGTTGAGGTGAATAAGAGCGTCCCCGGTGGTTTGTAAGACTACAATCAGTCCACATGGCAGATAATGTACCCCTAGTATCATCCTGGTGTAGGGGTGGGAATGAAGGAAAGGTGGGTAATAAAAAGGTAATAAAAGATACGACCGACATTGGTGTTGAATAAATCGTTTTTGGAACCGCTGAAGTGAAGTGACACTCTCATTGCCAGATAAGTACATATCACCCCCTATGAGAAATAAACACCCTACGCGTTGGGGGTGAAAGGAGTGAAATGTAAAAATAATCGAAAGTGACCGATATTAGTGTTGAGATCGTAGTTTTCGGGACCGCTGAAATTAGTAGTGACATTCTCGAAGATGTTAAAGTTCATAATCAGCCCGCATAAACTCCAACACTCCTAGGGAAGGGAATGCCACGAAAAAAGTATCGAAAACGACATACCTGTGACGAGTTCATAATTTTCGGCGTCGCTGAGTTGATAGTGAAATCCCGATATCGTATAAGTCTGAACTCAGCCCTTATGAAAAAAACACCACTACCACCCCTCGGGTGAGCGGATGGGGGTGGAAATGGGTTTGTGGATAAAAATAATTGAAAAGTAATATTGAAGTAAAAAAATTAAAAATGCATCTGATACATAGTTTAAGGGTTGACGAGATGTTTCAACTACCGGTTCCGTTATATTCAAGATTAGATTTACATATAAG
>NNCF01127218.1:0-23096 GCA_002313205.1 Laupala kohalensis
TATTTTAAGAGACTACTTACGGCCATACGAACTAAAAAAATCAGAGCTACCCAGCATTCGACACAAAGTAAATATTGTGTCCCATCCGGGAAGGAAAACCAGAATTGCACCAGGTCCTTTTTCAATACAAATATATTCAATCAACTGTTGAATTAATGCCAAATCAATATTTTCACTGTCTTTTGAAAGAACTTGATCAATCACTGCTTCACCATATTTGTAACGAATGCTTCTGCAACACAAAACAGGGAGGTGGGAATCAATATGCTTCAAATTAGTATAACTCTACTTGTACACATATTACTTTGCAGTTTACAAATGTTAAATAATTCTCTTTTTATCATTGTTAAATACTGTTCAAATTATTTTTGTGTTAAAAGTATGCACAAAAAACGAACATAATACAGCTCTTTCAGGAATAACAATTCAGAAATAACAAAATAAGTTAAAGATATTTGATCCACCAGGGAAGCCAAGACTTTTATCTTTGACAATAGAACACTTCACAAAAATAGATGAAGTTTGAAATGCAGAACATGGGTTGATCATTGATGGTCAACTTATTCTCCACAAACAGCATCGCAAAGGCACTAGGGTATATCTTGAAAAAGAAGGAATCAGAACCAGACTGAACCTCTCTGTGTACAGGACAAAATTGGAGAGGTAAGCTTTTTCACATTCCAGCTTCCCTAAAAATACATCATAATATATTTACCTTCATTTCTCAATTATAGCATTGTAATTATTTTTGGAAATTGCCAAGCACACAAATGATTAATTTTTATGACGTACACAAATAGTGAGGCATGAATTACTTATTTTAGAAGAATCGTTTTTTAATATTTACAAAACATATTGTAGAGAACTCAGCATTAGCATACTTTCCTAAAAAGATGAAACACTATTTATTCTTGATTAGAAAAGACTTTGAGCAATGACTTTTGAAAATTAAATTTGGAGTTATGTAAATTTATCTATTTAAATGTATAAAGGATAAATCGCTACTGAAACTTTGATTTACAATACGACCCTCTAAACCTAATTCATACATATAAGCTGTGGGCTTATTGAATATATTGAATATATTGAATTTAAATGTATTAGATTTCCATAAACAAGCAATATTCTGAAGTATACTAATTATTATAAAATACATACTTAACTCATCCAGCGTCTCCTGTGACTTTATATTGATTTCTTCCTGGCCACTACACACAATTTCACAAAATTCAATAAAATAAATATCAGTAACTGGTAAATTTTCTTACTGCACACCTAATAAAAGCATTCCTTGGTACTACTCAAAAATAGCCCTGCCACCTACACACCTCGTGGCAAAGTCCATGCTCAATAGAATACATAAGGCTACAGGAAAATTTCATAAAGTTCCATTGACGAGTAACAATTTAAAACAACATATAGTGTCACCTACAACCTTTCATACAATTTCACCAAAATAGCTCAATATACATCTCATGGTACAGATTAGCATACCGAACTAGCATTCAACCATCCAAAATTCACCTTTACATATTAGATGATTTGCAATCACTACCAAATGAATATATTTTTTGTTATATTGACAAAAGAAAAAAGTAACCATGACATCACCTTCATGAAAATAAAGGTTGAAGCTAAAATTTCAGTTTTTATTGTGTGTGATGTGTCGGCTACCGACAGTTGTTGTAACATCCAAGATTATTTATCTACAATGAGTGATATTTACTCCACTATTTATGTCTTTTTTAATGTAGAATAATTAAATATATGTGGTATGAAGGAAAATATCACAATAAATATTATTAATAGTTGTAAAACATTTAACTATTCTTGAATGATATTTAATTTATTTTTGAAGTAATAAAAAGACACTGCACCCATATGACTCGCCATACATCATTGTAATGATCAATGTGGTTCAATAAAATATTATTATTATTATTATTATTATATAAATAATAGTTATAAAATGTAGGTTCCAAGAGAAATGTCATTTCATCAATAACTTATTTTCGAAAACAAATCCTCAATCAAGACTTACTGGGCATAAGGCACAATTTTATCACAAAAAGCGTCATATCCTTGGCTAAATGCAGATCGAGGACGTCTTCTTGTTTCCCGCTTCACATAACTGAAACAAAAGTATTCCTATACAAATTATATTAAAATACTTTATGACTAACTATATGAAAATCTGTGAAATAGGCTTCATAGATGGTTAGTATAGCGTCTCCTTCCAGTCTTAGATCCAGTGCCCGCTTGATTGGAATAAGCTCAGGAGCCTTTCAAGAATGTCAGAACTAATTATACACTGCTATACTCAAGTTAATGAGAGTTTGGGCACTAAAAAAACAAAGATGTCGGACTCGAGTGGTGTTTCAGGGCAGCCACCACCAATATTTTAGGACAAAAACCCCACACTTGTTAAGACTTGGACTGTCTGTGATTGTCGTTTGATATTAAAATCATTGTTTGGTAGCATTTACACACATCTATGGGTGTACTAAGATATAAAATGAATTTCGTTGAAACTTGATTAATAAATTAAGATTTCTTGGATAATTTATGCAATGTATTTTATAAACAGGAACATTAATTTTGTGTTACACTACAAAGGATAAAAAAGAGTACAATAAGTACTAGAGTGGTTTAATCAAGTTTGGTGTTAGTGAATACAATGTATAAGATGAAAATATCACCAAGTCGAGTAATGTACGACATAGGGGATTCAATTGAGTAGGTTGGCAGTTCTTCCAAATTTGGTAACTTTTCANATTTGACTTTATTTAGCAAAATACATAAAGGAGCACATTCAACTCATTAAATATCATTTTCATATTATTTACAATATCTAGAACCCTGTTCCTAGTTAACATCCCCAGGATTTACATTACTTTTCACTACTCATCCTTTCCATTGTGTTTTGTCCTGTATGGTAAAGGATTTTTAGATGCTGCACAATGTTATTGTATACAGTAAGTGCTTTTCAAAAGAAACACGCAAAAGCAAGTACAAGACTGAAAAATAGATACTTCTGCTGCCATAAATGTATTTTATTTCCAATATTAATAAAACAGTTGATTCCTTGGAAGATGAAACTATTGGGAAGGGGGAAAGATAACTTACCTAATACTTCAAGGTAGCCAGAGCATTGCTATATTAGGCACTGTTAAATACCAGGGTTCTGCATTGGAAATGAAAATAGTCATATGCATTTTGCAAGGGCATACAACGATGTGCTAATAGACAAAAATCTCTACAAACCCATATTAAGAACTAATAAAATTTGTAGGTACAAATGCAGTATGATATTTTAATTTTCTGACCTCACCTCAAAATTCTTTCTAGTTATAATGGGGAGGAGAAAAAACACCACCAACAACATCATACATACCCAGTGACTGCCAAAGCATCTTCCAGGTAAAATACAGAAACTGGAAATAGTTTCCCAGGAACTTTGATTATTGGACAGCCATAAAAATACTTTGAAAATTGATCAGCATTTAGAGTAGCACTCATCAAAATTATTTTCAGGTCCTTTCTCTGGAAAAACAATTAATATAATTAACAATGAAACATGTAATAATTCACAAGAAATTCTTTGTCTACACAGAAAAACTTCTGTTGTGATGATCATATGGAAACTAAATTGGATCCTAAGATATATTATGACGCAAACTAATATGATATAAAAGACAATATTTTACACAACTGGAATAAGTTCATGGAAACAAGACCAAAGATATGGTATTTACGCAAACCTAATGTACTAGTAGTTTTGTTTATTCATCACATGTATTATCAAAAATTATGAAATATAATTATTATAATTCAAAATTACCTGTCACCGAAGGGTGATAAATAAATTTCTGGATGTAATTTTTAATTTTAATAAATAATGTTTATTAACTATCATGTAAAAGAATAGTATATATTAAATCAATTAAGCATTAGATTAAATGAAAATTGAAATTTGACAATGTCAGAATCCGTGGAAGTAGGCTTTCAAATCCAATTTCAAATATTCTCTCAATAACCGCAGGGTTTGTTTTCTCTGGAGAACAACTCTGTTTTATAACACTGGAACATTACCATTAAAAGCAAATTTTCCATTCAAAGCAAGTTCAATTGAAGCACAATGATATTGTAAATGGGGAACTTGCTTTGTGATCCAAAATAAGGACATCCAGGATAAATGCTGTACTCTACCCAACACCAGTTTTTATTAACCTATTCATAATTGTATATATGGCTAACTTCTCAGATCCTAAGGTATACAATGTATTGATTTTGAAATATGAAGAACGTGAGTCATAGTTATCATTTGTAAATACATTAATGAAATTTCCTACACTCTGATTATTCACTGATGATGACGGCCATGCCATCGAAAACATATTTACGAAACAAATAAAGTTGTTCCCATGGTAAAACANCAAAACATGGAAATTTCATTAATGTATTGATTTTTCAAGTTAAAAAGAGAACTCATCAAACCGAGCTACTGAGCACATTGCTGAAAGGAAATCTTACCTCTATCGAAACTCAAATGCTTGATTTATTTAATTTTGAAGACAGTCAAATTTTCTGCCAAGTTGGCTCAGTGAAATTATGGGTTCATTATGATTCTTGGATTTACTGCATTTATCAACTCCTGGCAGAATACAATGATATTGATTTCTGAAAAACTGTTCCACCTTTGAATTTTGAAGTTAAAGGTGAGGACTTGATATATGATATTTACCTCAGTAGAATTTTGATCGATTAAAGTCATGCAAAAAATCCATATTCATTTTTATTTAAACTTGCACCTGATAAAACAATTTGTTGTCATTATCATAATCTCATCATACGTCATTGTTGGCATCAGTTTTAATAAATCTAAATCATAAAAACAAATAAATTATAGGTGAAAAGGGTTTCTATCAATAATCTACAAATATTTGACACCACCACAATGCCAAACAATACATTGTACATATATTGCTACATATTGTTTATAGGGTGCCATGTGGAGCCACTGATATATTCATCACAGAACAGAAAACATCATGCAACTCTATTTTTGGAAGTAACAAATTGAAAACTAAATGAATGAATTCAAATAAATAAATAAATTCATTGTCAAAAAAAAAGAAGTAACAAACTGCATATGACCATGTGGAGGTCAATAAACTAATTTACTTTCCAGAAGCACGCAAGGGACCATCACATCAATTCCAATCAAGTGTCGTAAGTCAGAGGCGGATTTAACGTTTCAGCATGTTCTCAACAATAAAAATAGTTCATCATATGTAACATAAAAACATTATAAGCGTATTCTCAATTTAGAAAAATTACAACACGACAACTAACATTCTAGTATCACAGCCACTTTTTGTTTGAACTCTCTAATCACTGGACCTACCACGGACTACCAGTGGAATGTCATCAATAGATGTCATTGTAGTCAATGATAACCTATCAGGTACCTTTACAGCTTCAGTTAAGAAACTTACAGTCTGATCACTATGGCCTCATAATAAACAGCCACTGAATTTACAATGAATAAAATAAAAGAGTTGTCAAATGACACTTCACAATGAGGCAATACATCATTTCAATGAAGAAATTAGCAATGAAAAGTAGGATGATATAACAACAAAAGAGATATGAGATGCTAAAAATGAAATTCAATACATTTATTGCAGAAAAATGTAACTTACACTGTCCATTATTATCACTCACAATTAATAAATGAAGGCAGCCAGTAATGTGCTAAGAGATAAACAAGGTTGAAATTTTTTTCAATAGTTCTGCTTAAATAACACACAATCTCTCTTTAAAAAAAATACAATACAAAATGATTATACATCATGCAAAAATACAACACAACAACAAGGGGAGGGGGCATCAGTCAGTGAACAAATCTGTCCATCCACAACTACTCCCAACTATCTCACCACAGTCGGACGAATATTTGCCTGGAGTGTGCACACTTGCATACAAAGCAATACTTCTCATTTCTCTCACCGACTATACTTGAAGTTAAGTTTCTTCGCTGAAAAAAAAACCCTCATGGTTGGTAACACACTGTGTTTTTTAGTTTATTGTGTACTCGTCACAGTAAATTACTTTGTTGTCCTCAATGCAGCCATACGCTGTTTGTAACAGCTCTCTTGACAATAAATTATTTCTTTATTTATTATCAGTCTAATTGGCTGGATGTTGGTACAGCGCTTGTGCACAGTGTAGACAACACTTTTACTTCGCAATTGTCCATAAGAGAAATGATATTAGAACCTCATGTTACATTGGCAGGACATTCAATCTTCTATCATTAAATCTATCGCGAATAATGTCCATCAATTCAATGCACTTGCGGCGCTATTCTGTTCCATCTGCATCGAGCATTTGGAACAAATATTTGTGTTATCAAGTTGTATTTCTTTACAGTAAATTGTTGCCTTTGTGACTACTATAAATATTTATTTGGAATAACTTGAATTCGTAGAAGTTGGCAATTCATGTTAGGCAGACATATTGCACAATTTTCAGCAAAGTTATACGAGTTGGAGTATAGTTGACTGACTGCGACAATGGATTTGCGTGCTAGGTCTTATATTATGAAATAAACAAAAGAAGTCTCTTACTTGAGGCAATACTTCACGAAGGACTGTTATCACAAAGTCGCTGTCCATGTTTCGTTCATGAATTTCATCAATAATTACATGAGTTACATGCGAAAGACCTGCATCTGATTGCAGCCACTGCAGTAGGATGCCTGTGGTACAAAATAATATGCTCCCTTGTTTTTGCGGAAGAATCCTGAAATTTTTAATACATCAAAGTAATTCAGTTGGTTTTCACTTCAAAATAATGCAAAATAAAAGGTTTTCACTTCAAAATAATGATAATTAAGTGTGTTTTATTTATAATTAAATGATATATCCATGAGTAACAGCTATAAATGACTTACACCCCACACTCCATGACCACTTTTTCTCAGTATCAACTAAGCATCAGCTCAACACAGAAAAATTGGAAATTTAGATGAATCTGAAATATAATAATATGTTATACCTATTTAGCACCCAAGTGTTAACTGCTTATGTGATTGTTTTAAAACAATCAATGTAAAATGAAAGTTTTTTAAAATAAACCAAGGAGTACTTGCAATATTAATAAAATGTGGATCTGTTTTAATATTCAATGAAATAACAAATATTTTCATATCTATGTGCTCAGTATTTTTTCATATTATGTATCTTCTCTATTAAGTCCAGGATTAGAAGTAGTATTAAAACACCTGAACTTATTTCAATATTTTATGTCTGAGAGGTTGTTCACTTTCTGCTCTTTGTTATGAGTAGTTCCTTAAATTTAATTTTTGAAGTTAAGAGTATATTGTTCAATTAAGGCAGTCACTAAAACTAGTCATTTGCTTATGACAGAGCTGCTTATAGAATAAGAGAGAAAAACTGTTAAGTCATTCAGACACTATGCTTGTACCCAGGCTATTTTTAGAAAGGATTATATCCCCGGTATATAAACTATATCAATCCAAGGAATATGTAAAAAGAGTTAGTGTAAGGTATTATGCCCATGTTTACTGAAGTTTAAGGTATTATGCCCATGTTGACCAATTATTCACGAAAACTTGGAGATATTGAACAAAAGGAGTTCTAATTAATTGGTAATTCATTCTACTGATTGTTAGTATTGAACAAGAGCAATTATTTTGTGCTTTAAAACTTGTAAATAAATTTAGATTGTCGTTTGACTCTTTCTTTCACAAGGGTCATAATTGTCTTCTGTCATGTGATGCGACTGTTTTTCGGTCAGAACAGTATTTTCCACAATTTTTAGTGAATTATTCTTGTAAATGCCTTGTAAGGTATCTAAATCTTAATGTCATTGGATTTCTGTATACATTTGCTACGTACTTGTAGATTTTTTTCGCTATGTTATGCCAGTACATTTGCCAGGATATCAAAAAATCTTAGCCCACAAAAGTTTCTCCATACAAGCCCACAGTAATTGAAAGTCAAGTAATTCAAAATTTTGACCCACAAAAGTACGAAATTTCATTCCTTTGGATAGAGAAAGAATCATACCATCATTTGAAACATTTTTTTGGGTACTTCAGCCAAGTCGCAATGACGGACACCATATTTTAAGTTGGTATTTTGTTGGAAAAAAAACAGTACTTATTATAAATTAATAAATTCACTCATTGATTCATTCATTCACACACATTTATTCACTTCATTCTGCTTTATTTTTTTAAATATTTAATCAACTTGTGTGTGACATATCTTTTGTAATCAAGACTTTCCAAACATTCGACAATATCCAGGCACCAAGGATATCAAATTCACTCAATTTTACAGTAACACCCTTTCACAAATAATGGTTCTTACTTTTCAAGACGAATTTGGTAACCCACACTGTTGCCACATTGCTCACTGCGTTCATCAGCGACACGTAATGCCACGGACACAGCACTAATTCTCCTGGGTTGAGTGCACACAACATGGCACAAAGAGCCCCGGTTCTTCATGATGTAATCATCTAGGATGAACTGAGCCACTTGGGTTGTTTTCCCACTCCCTGATAAACACAAAACACTTGATTGCAAGAATAGACATTCACACTACCAGAATTAACCTTTTGATTTTTTTCCTCAGCTTGAGGAGATTGAATATATTTATGTTGTTATTTTATATGGTTAGGATAAAAATCATTTATTTTTTTTGTTCCTTTGGTTCTGCAAATTGTAATGTAGTGTTCAAAAATCGTACATGGGTTGTATGTTATAGTTCTTGTCAATAGTTAAATTCGAATAAGTTAAATGCCACAGAGAGCAATTTAATAGTAATGACTGGAAAAGATAACTTTGTTTTAGTTTTATGATAATAAACATTTCTCACTGACCTACATTATTGAAAAGTTATTCCCAAGACTATTACTTATTATGTATTTGGTAATTACATGAATGGAATAAATCATTATTTATATTTACTTCATGCCATGGTTGAAATGAAGGTGGGGTGGGATCACGGACCCAAATGGGACCTTTGAGATTAATAAAATTTTCATACAAATAATATATAATGATGCTTAATTTCCAAAGATTCTATCCAAAAGTAGTTTCATTATCTTAAACAAAATAAAGGAAAATGAGGTTAATGAATCAGTATTGTTGAAGAGTAATGAGATAAATACAATAAAATGACAATGAATGAGATCAATACAATAAAATGACAATGAATGAGATCAATACAATAAATAAAACGACACAAAGTTGTATGCAAATCCACTGACTCACTCGCATCAGCTACAAAATGATCCAAAACATGGATGCTACACCTAAATAAATCTAAATGCGCTTTTATGCACATAGGTCGACGGAATCGAAAACAAGATTACAAAATGGGGGACGAAGTGATCACCAAAACTACCACCATCAAGGACCTAGGTATTGTAATCACAGATGACCTGAAATGGGGCTCACATATTAGTTATGAAACAAGAAAAGCTATTTAAACAATCTGTATCCTAAACAAAGCTTTAAACACTTTAAATAGTGGATCGTTTGTGACACTATACAAAACATATATCCTTCCAATTGTGGAATTTGGTGCTGCAATTTGGAACCCATTCCTAACCAAAGATATTAACTTGTTGGAGAATGCACAAAGGAAAGCTACAAGAATACCTTGGGACCTGGCTGGCCTCAGCTACAAGCAACACCTGGAACGATTAAATCTCCCCACGCTTGTCACTCAAAGACAATGGGGTGATTTGCTTGAAGGTTTCACGATTCTTCATGGGCTGCATAATGCAGAACTCAGACATATCTTTCGTCTCTCCGAGAACCCTCAACTACGTGGCCACAGCATGAAATTAATCAAACGCCATCACAACCTTCAGCAGTATCAACATTTTCTTGGAAACCGAGTGATAGATGATTGGAATAGACTATCGGAACACATCGTCACCGCTAGGAATCTCCCGACCTTCAAATGAGCCCTGGACAAAATATTACTTCTGCCAGATACAAAGCCTCCTCCCACTGACGTCAACAACAAATTTTTTATTATTAATTGTTATGATTCTGCTTACAATTGATTGTATCATAATTATTGATGATATTATTATGTAACATACTTATTGTTATATTTGTAACATCACTTTCATTGCCTCTACATTCGGGCATTTTTCGGCTGTGACCGTTGCCTGTATATGTACAAAGAAATAAAATTAAAAACTAAATAAATTTTTTTAAAAGTAAAATGACCGTACCTGACAATGCCAAGTATCAAGGGCAATTGTACCTAAGGTTCGAGGGGATACTATTTAAGAAGCTCAATACTGTCCGCAATAATATTTTTAATTCGTCCACTGTATATGGGTTATTTTATTACACATTCTCTTCCAAGAAACCAACAAAATAAAATTATTAAAGAGTAAGAATCCGAGAACTCGAAGGGTCAGAATCCACTCAAAATCAAAAGATTACATAAATATCTCGCAACTCTCATAAATAAATAGAAAGGATTTATTGTGTTGGCTTCTTTTTGCTGAATCCAGAGAACTCATACAAGAGCAGATAAGAAAACAAACAGAGTATTTCAGGGTAGTGTAAAATGTATGTATCTGCAGCCACAGACAATAAAATCTAGGTTTCCTACAACAAAACGTTTTTCAGGAGACAGAAGAGCTAACATATTGGTTATCCTTCTCTAGCATTTTTCTGGGCAATATCAGAGTCAAACAGACTGAAGTTAAAGTCGTAATCTGCAGACATTGCCCTAAAGAAGGCAAAAATAGGTTAGATGAAATGGCAGGAGTTCTGTCTACCGGAACACCCCAGACAACCAATTATTACAATTTTTGGTAACATTCCCTGTAACTGTTCACGATGTAAAAAAAAAAAGAATATGACCCGCTACCAGGCAATGATATTTCAAATTTCCAAGAACCAGTTCTCTAAAGGCAAGTGATACATTAGAACCTAATATGTTTTTGCTTTCGTACCTAATAATTTTTGATTTAATTATGAAACCTAAACTGTTGTGAATTATTACTTGCACGATACTTTTTAATCACTCAAATTTTTTCGCGCGTATCACATATTCCCAGCACAATGTGAATGTGTTCAAATTGTATGTTTTTTCCTATCATATTGTCAAATTATTCTAAGATAAGGATTAAAACCCTATGTGTTCATAGATAATCATTATTCCATCAGATGTAACAAAAAATACAAATAAATGATCAGTGAAAACAATTCAGTAATTTTCATCTTTTATAGTGAGGTGAAAATTGAGATGGAATGGGACTAAAACCTGAGACTTCCTGCTTTAGCCGCAGGTGTACTGCCACTTCACCACCCGCCTTGATTCCGTAAGACCAGATGGATGCTGTGTACAGACTTAGGGAGTCGAGGTGGGTGGTGCAGTGGCAGCATGCCTGTAGTCAAAGCAGGAGGTCCTGGGTTCGAGTCCCCGCAATTTTCACCTCGTCATAAACGATGCAAGCTTCCCTCTCCGAGTAGATACTCGCAAGCTGTGATTCAAATTCAGTATTTTTTTAATTCAATTTTTGGAGAGTAATGAATAAAATTTATTTTCAGATAATTTAACAACCGGTTCGCTAATTTCCTTTTACATTTAAGCACCAGTTCATGTGAACCCCATTGGATATCATCACTGCCTTCTGCTCTGCTAGAAGACAAAGCATACCACACCCTATTCTTCACACGTTACTATACAACATATGATGGATTTGTTTGAGCTTACCCTGTGTGAAAAACTAGTGCTGCTCTACAATAAACTAGCAGAATTTAGCTGGTTGTTATTGAGGGGCTTGAAGATGCAGTGATGCCATGAAGAACAAATTAAAAAAAAAAATTTAGCAATTCCACTGCTTTTTTTAAATTTAATATTCCACCTTCATTTTCACAGGCGCTTGAAATTTTTGAAATGTGCAATATGTGACTATTGAAGTGAAAAACAAGGACTATTGAAGTGAACAACAGAATTATGTGCCACTCAAATTTCAAATATCAATAATTGAAACTCTGAACATCTGTGACGATCTTGCTCTATTTTGATTTTCATACACTGCAATGATTTCTCAATACTTTGTATTTTTACGAAATAATATGCTTTCCTCAATTTCATTAATCTAAAACAGCCAATATCAAAGAAAGGAACATTAATACTATTAGACAAATGAGATTTCTTAATATTGATCCCAAATATGTTACTACAATCCAAAAAAGGATCAAGCAGAGATAACACTTATTTTCTCATGGGTCCAGGCATAAATATGACGGAAACACACCCACATGGCTACCAACATGGCAAATACAAAACAATTACAAACTGATATTTTTCTGTCACTCAAAGCAAAGATTGTAAATGTCTTTGTTCACAAATGAAGCACAAAAGTTATGTCTCGAATCAAATTTTCCAACAATCTCAGTACTATCATATATATAAAAAAAGAAATGAAACACAGATTCTAAAATCTTAGCGGGATTCAAAAGAAAGGAGAGAAAAAATGTCTAGCTCACCTGTCTCACCACTAATGACGATAACTTGATTTTCATTGATTGCATTTAATATATGTTCCCTATCCTCATATACAGGGAGTGTTTTCCTGAACTCATGTATCTTTCTGTAGTTTGCACAGTTCTCCATTTTATCATCCAGTTTAAGTTTGAGATCTAAATCAATCTTCGGGTTTCTTTGAAGAGAACATTCAACACTAGAGAAGCGTCCTTTATTAGCTCTAAAATTTCCCATGATGTTTTGTAAGAACTTCCTCTTAAATTCACTGTCAGGAATATGTTTATATTTATCTTCCAATTGTTTTTCCAGTTCCCTGTTTCTCTTTTCCTCATCAAATTCCTTACTTTGTTGAAAGGCAAAAAATGTATCTCGAGAATCATCATCTTCATGAACGCCACGTTCTTCATTAGGAATATAGGACCTCAAAAATTGTGTGATATCCTGAATATTCTTTTTATCCAATCCAACGCAAACATTCTGAAAGAAACAAAGACATCAGAAGCTAGATTGAAATACGCAGAAGATCTAGGTACCAATACAAAAAAGGCGAAGTGATATAGCACAAGATTACTAACGCTTAAGTCAATACGAAAGATGCCCATAAGAAAGCATCGTAAAAAGGTTTTTAAAGATTGTAACTTTGTTGGAAGTACACATCACTTCACACAGAGTCTCAGGAGAACTGATGATTGGGCAATACTGAATTTCTAATATCATATTGAAAAAACAACATTATTTAGGTGCTTGCAATCCAATCCATTCGAATTTAAAAAGCCTAACATTTCTCATCAGTCACTGGGCGACTTAAATTTTTCTAAAATAAAGAGAAGCATTTCTTGATAGTTTCAGTAGGATTTACAAGTACACTACATGAGGCGAGTTTACTGATGAAACTCTTCATGCCGATTGTTGATGGCGAGGGAGGCAATCATTTTCTGCCCTCCATGCTATTACTGTATGAACTGTGACATTTGTTTGCTGCTTACACACACGCATTATCGAACAAGGTTACTGCACACCTCGCCCTGGTTTCTTCACATAACTCATCTCCTGTGGTTTAAAATAGTTAAAATCTCTGTAAAGTAATGTTCAAAGGGACTCTTGTTTATAAAACAATAATACTACCAATAAAAATTAATATCTCTTTATTAATAATTTTCTTTCCGATAGCTGATAAATTGATGATAACAATCATGATCCGCAACCTTAATATTCAATCAAGAGAAATGAAAATGGAGAGATACACCCAGCTAAAACGTAGTTCTGTTGGGTACAAAGATTGGTACACAAACAAAATAGTGAGACAACAAAGTATATTGGATGTAAGTTAAACCAATCAAACAAATTATAATAAAACCATTTCCAACACTTCATGGTATTTTTATATGATCACCAAACAGAAGTCAATTAAGTTACTACTACAATTAACATCTATTATATAATCAGGTTAAATAAACATGCAAACCTTATGACCTTTTCTGGACAAACAGTATATATTTTGCAAATAAAGACTCACAATATTTCGACTTTTGTTAGAAGTCATCGCCAGGTCGTACCTCCAGATGCTTTATTCAATTAAGTTTACTTATCCCAATTTTATAAAACAATTCAACTTGTCCTCACCATTAAATTAATTATCATGCAGGCCAATAAGAAATAATACATATATGCGCTTCTTTAAAAAGAATAGGTTTTATGAAACCAATATGAATATCCATAAAGACTCAATATACAATTATGCAACATCTACTGATCTAATTAATACCTCAGAAACAATATTTCTTTATGAGAAAGGCAATTAAAATAATTGAGCTCACATTTCTGGGTAACTGGTCTTGTATGTCAAGAGAAAAAAGCTCCTGTATCACTGAAACAATGCAACAACAACAAATAACACTCTAATAATTGGAAAACCAAGTTTCAGGATATCAGATCACAACTAACCATCTGGTGTGTCAATTATATGAGAAAATTTGCACTTTACGCCAAACCGGCAATATCCTCCTTTCTTGAAGTTATTACATTCCTGTCTTTTACTCATCTTAAAGTATTTTCGTACTGTAAATACAGAAAAACAACATTCCTCAAGAATTACGAACAATCGTCAGAGACGTACAAGAAATTTCAACTTCGTCACATCGTGTCCTATGACAAACACATCATCGCCATCATTCGGCATCAATCACCATCAATCGCCATCATCTGCCCATTCTGTGCCCATTACTGGTCCATGATCATAAGACCTGCATAAGACTTCGGCGCTTCCTAGGCGGCAATTGTCGACTTTTGTGATGAAAGCTTCTGTCAGATAGCGTCAGTGTAACCTGTAATAGTGACGTTTGCAACCGCTAGATCGCCCTTATGAAACTTTTGAACCAATATCCTTGTGGGAATCCCCGTAAAAAGGCGCTATGAGTTTGATTTGAAAACTAACAAAAGCAACCGTCATACTGCTGCTGACTCGCGAGCAGTGTGGTCGAGTGCGGTAACTGTGCATTGTGAATGAGGTTTTTTATTTTTTTCGTGGATTAGTGCCGAAATTTGTTCGCCCGGGTAAGTAATTTATTTTTCGTAGAGTGTATAGTATGTTAACGTATTCGATAAAGTGTTGTTTTTTTTTTTTGAAATGTAACATTCATAAATTCTTTCTCTGTGGGTCCACGAGGTGGAAGAACAAGGATCTATTCTTTCTCCGAGTCCCGGGTAAGGCTGCCCACATGAGTATGTGCGATCGGTGGTTGGAGTTCTTGGGTCTCCGACCCAGCAGAGAGTGGGATTTCCCGAAATAGAAGACTATTTTTCTATCCTGGCCCGGGTTTTTCTCCGGTGGAGTTTTTCTCGGGTAGAGGCGGATTTCTTCTACAGGTTCTCTAGGCTTTGTCTAGGGGCGTGTTTATTGTAACAATAAATTGTGAATTTAGTGTTATTTCAACTCTTATAATTTTTAAACACTGTGCTCAGAATAATCTATAGTTCGATAATAATTATCGAACATGTAAATTTTTTGCGTTAAATTACAAACATATTGACATTCTATTAGTATTATAACTCGTAGCTACTTTTCATCTTATCTAGGAGTTTTTGCTGAAATATTTGAATCCGCCTCTGCCTTAAGGCCCTTGATCGGAATTGATGGGACGGTCCCTTGCTTGCTTCCGGAGAGTAAATTAGTTTATTGTCCTCCACGTGGTCATATGCAGTTTGTACTGTTTTTTTTGACAATTTATTATTATTATTATCATAATTTCTAATAGGGGGAAAATTTTGTATTAGAATAATATGTTATGTTAAATATGCCTCCCTATGAATAATTTTAGAATAGAATGTTATAAAGAATTTAATTGTTGTTGTGTAAATCATGTTTAGTTTCTTAATGTTCATAGTGTTAGTTTCTTGTCATGATTTGATTACCTCATTTCACTGAGGTGAGGGACGATGTGAATTCAGTACGATCGTAGCCTCCGTCTCTGAACCAGCTACACCAGGTTCTCCGGCCAAGGTAAATTCATTAATTGAAGAAAATGTAAGGAAAGCTTCTTCCCATCCAACTCCCACTTACGTCCCGTCTTTAACCTCTCCTACCAATACCAACGATACTGCTAATAGAGGATACGCCGGTAACGGCCGAGGGGGAGGCGTTATTTATATTGAGAATGTCCTCGACTCCCGGGAACTCCTGCGAGTCCTGCAGGCTTGTTCCAAGTCCAAGCTGACTGGGCGTAATACGCGTGCACACTTTAATGTGCCCGTCGCCGACTTCCAGGATCACCAGGCGGTGGTCCAGAAGCTGACCGCTCTGAAGAATGAGGACGCAAGCACCTCATTCTTCTTTCACCGGGTGACGGAGGAGAGACGTCACCGCCTAGTGATTCGGGGCCTTTAGCCGAATGAAGACCTCGAATCACTACGAGATGATATTGTCAACCAGGGTTTCCAGGTATTCCATCTTTCGGAACTCCAACGAAAGAATGGTACGGACGGGAGGATCCACCTGGGACTTTACGTGGAGCTAGCGCATTCCGCCATTCAAAAATTTCGCCAAACCGACCGGTATTTGGGAAATGTGCGGGTTACGCTCGAAGAGAGCAACAGATGTGAGTGGATCGCTCACTGCACGCGATGCCAGGCTCAGGGTCACACCCGCAAACACTGCGGACGTGACGTCGTTTGTCCTCTGTGCGCGGGCCCCCAGCCTGGCGCAGTGTTCTCCACGGTCCACACGCCTCACCTGCAACAACTGTGCGGGCGACGATTGCGCCTCCTGGTCGGGTTGCCCGGCTTTTCTCTTACTAAATAAACGTCGTGCCGAACAGGTCACTCGCGCTCTCGAGCAGCGCGTCAATACGCAGGCTGCTCTTAGGGCTAATACCCTAATGAGTGCAAATTTGGCCGCTGCACCAGCCCCGAGGCCGCTGTTGGCGTCCTTTGCCAACATCATGCAAGGGACCACTGGTCCATCTGCTCCTTCTCCTTCGACGTCGCCCTCTATTGGCAACTTTTCCTCACTTCTTACTAGTCTAACTGCTGCAGACCTACAGTCTTTAACTGCGCTGTTGCAATTCCTTAAAAATTTTGAGCTGAGTGCTATTTTCGACGCAATCAAATTAATTCTTCCCATTCTTTCAGCCCCTGGCCCCTTCCTCCCTAAGGCTCTTAACGCCTTACAAGCTCTTGCCTCCGTCTTCTAAATGGCCCCCAATAGTATTACCTCCTTTGCGTCGTGGAACTGCCGTGGCACGACTACCAGTAAACATGCGGAAATTCGATAATTTCTTTCCGACTTTTCAATCCATGTTCTTCTTCTCCAGGAGACATGGCTTACTCCCTCTTCGTCTTTCTCTCTTTCGGGGTACCACATCTATAGATATGATAGGCCCTACGCCATCCCCAATTTAAATCCACGCGGTGGTACAGCCATCGTCATCCGAAAGATTATCCCCCATAGTCGCCTTCCAACTCCTACTCTTTCTTCTCTTGAAGCCACTGTCTTGGAGTTCGGCACACAACGGGGTCCAGTTATAATGGTTTCCGGTTATCTGCGGCCTCGTAAAACTCTCGACGGGGTAGATCTGGACATCCTCAGGGATCTGGGTGACCACATCGTCATCGCCGGAGATCTCAATTGCAAACATTACGATTGGTGCTGCACGGTCTACATCGGCGGTAGATCCCTGGCCACATACCTCACACAAAACCCAACTCTCCTCCCTCTGGTCCGACCCACCTCATCGACAACGTACCGCACGACATCCTAGATATAGTCCTTCACTCTTCTAATCTACAAATTTCCACCCTCCCATCACCGCTTCGAATTAACTTCAGATCACCTACCTATTGTCTTCTCCACTTACTTAGGCCCTTTCCTCCTCAACCTCCTCCGACTATCAAGACAGACTGGCGAGAGTGCACCTCACGACTCAGCCATAAGGTGAACTCCAATCTTCCACTTACTTCACCTGACGACATTGACAGGGCTATTTCTCACGTGACAAATCACATGTTGACGAGCTTTCGACATTGTAGTACATTCACCCCTGTCTCCTGTTCTCACCCGAACACCTCGAAGGACATTCCTCCTCGGATAAGGGAACGTGGTCGTGCCCAGCGGCGATTCTACCGAACCAGAGATCCTTCCGACAAAACTTATTTCCTATACACCCGACGCATCTTGCAGGAGAAACTTCGCGACTTCCGGACCCAACAATAGCAAACCTATCTTGCCAGGGCCAACGTCTCATCCTCCGACGAGGTGTGGAAGATCCAGAGGACTCTCCGAAACACTTCCACTGCCATCACCCCTCTTTCGCCTACACCCACCTATGACCCGGCCAGAAAAGTTGAGATCTTCGGTGAGATCGCTTCTCCCCTCCCATTATTACGTCCTCTCCCTTGACCACACTCCTACCTCCGTTATCTCCTACTACAGTAGACGATGAGTGGACCTTGGGTGTCTGGGACGTCAAGACCGCCCTGAAGAGAGTGAAAACCAACAAACTCGTGGTGTCTATCTTCATCTTCCGCATAACGCTGTACTTCTTCTTACCATCATATTTAACTCTTGTCTTTCTCTCAGCTACTTACCACTTTCCTGGAAAGATGCCAACATCATTCTCCTTCCCGAGCAGGGAAAGAATCTTCGGGACCCTAATAATTATCGTCCCATCAGTCTTCTTTCTATTCTCGGCAAACTCTTCGAGCGCCTAATCCTTGCTAAACTTATCCCGCACCTAGACTCCACTCATGCCATTCGTCCCACCCAATTCGGTTTCAGGCGTAACACCTCTGCAGCTTTGCAGACCTTGCACCTGACTCATGAATTAGCTCCCATCCTATCTCGTCAAATTGCCATTCCTGCTATATTCTTCGACGTCTCCTTTGCCTTCGACACTGTCCACCACGACCGCGCAGTTACCTCTCCCGATGATCCTTCCAGGTACGCTACCATCGCTCGTTATCCACAATCCTCCCCATCTGCGCTGGGGTCCCTCAGGGTAGTCTCTGGGCACCCACTCTTTTCTCTGTTTCTTCACGATCTTCCAGCACCTTGGAATGTTTCTGAATTTCTCTACGCCGATGACATTGCGCGTGCGGCACGAGCCTACAATCTTCCTATCACTAATCTTCAAGCAGCTACCTCTCGCCTGGACACTTGGAACTCTTCTAATGGGCGCACCTTGAACCCCTCCAAGTGTCAGGCAATTATCTTCACTTTCCGCTACCTCTCCAGCAAGCCCTTTCAAAATCTGCCGTCGCTCAAGGTCAAGGACACCACTGTGGCCTGGTCCACAAGTGTCAAGTACCTTGGGATCACGATGGACAGCCTCTTGGCCGCGTCTCTCCCATCTTCTGTAATCGCAGGATCCGGCTCAAAATTAAACTCTTACTATACAAAACTTAAGTTTGTAGCCTGTGAAACTTGGGCTACCACTTCGAACAAAAATCATCGTGGCCTTCACATTCTTGAAAACAGGTTCCTGAGGATAGCTGTTAAACTGCCCATGGGCACCCCCTTAACTTCGTCGCATTTCCAATTTAGAACCTATTACTAAATTCATCATCCTTCGTGCCCGGAAACATCCGGAAGGTGTTCCACGACCCCACCCCAAAAATATGTCTCATAAGTACTCTCGGCATCTATATCGAAGAGTCAATCCCCGTGCTCACCGTCGGTACCCTTCCGACATACTTCAACTCCCCAGTCCCTCATTTTACCCTTAACTATCTATTCTCAACTTCATCCTTTCACCTCAATCTCATCTTTCTTACCCATAACACTGCCATAACTCCCATCAATTTATCCTTTCATCCCTACCTAATTTCTACCTCCAATTCCACTTTACCTCGCTAATGAGCGCCTAAGTCACCTGTTTCCGACGGACATGGTACTCTCATTCTATGTTTCAGTAGGACTTGTGAACAATTAAGCCGTGCAGCTCATCCACGATTAGCACCATCCGGTGCAGGCGCGGACAAATGATGCCACACACTCGAGAGGGGAGGGAGTTCGCCAGGTTGATTCCCCTCTTGCTTCCGAGTCTATTATATTTTCCATAAATCAATTTTTTCATGTTCGTTTATGTATGCACATACAGTACAATAAAATTAGTTGCAAAGACGTCTCATTTTAATATTTATTCGTGATAACCCGATGAAATTGTAGGTTCATTTTGAACAAAAAATGATTTTTCACGGGAACCTCGAATTAACCCACTAAACGGGTAACCCGCCGCGATCTCCGTCCCGACTTGACCGGTTAAGAGGGGTTCTACTGTATTTCTTCATTTATTTTTAAGCGTTTTTGGTATCTGCTTTGCCGCAATAAGACTTAGTGCAGGTGTTTTTCAGGGCGGGACCAAGAGCAGTAATGTTCTAGAAATTCGTTTTATGTTTTCTTACGTATATCAAAGGAGATTGATAAGAACACTTGTACAAAAATTAAAACTTTCACACGAAATAAGCAGCAGAATATTATGATACATAATGATAAATCAGGGACTGAATATTTTCGATCTGAATACTAGACATAAACAGTTAAAAAAATTAAATCAGTGGAATAGTCAATTGTCAAACAATGAATCAGAAAAAATAATGTCTAAACAAGTGAGCAGGTTATTGTTGCATACCCTAATTGGTATTTTTTTTGTTTTTATTAAAAAATAGGTTTATTAGGTTATGTAATGTGACTGGGCTTGTTTCATTGGTCGATTTAGTATAATTGGTCTCAAAGAAAATCTTGTAGTATTAATGTTGTTCAGTAATATTATTTGAAAGTAAGCATAACTGACTGGACCCTCTACCCCACTCAGGTTGCATACCATTGGGAGACTGTTCCAAAATGACAAAATTAAAATTTCATCAATCAAATATTACAATTATTATTGCGATAAAATTTTCTCCATTATACGGCAAAAATCATATTAAAAAAAACAGAAAAATTGTAAATAATATAGTGTATTGATGTATTGGAAATTAAAATTATAATATCAGTCATTGCGGATGTCAAGCGATTCAAAACTGTTAGGGTTGTGGGACGAATTAAATTATTCAGACGAAAACTGTTTGTAGAATCTTGAAGGTTTCCTCGGCCGGTTTCATGCGAATTTTGGCTGTTCGGTTGAAACCGTGTCGAAGATTTGAAAATTAACGTTTCAGTTGCGTTGCTGTAGAGATCTTAATTGAGGGAGAACCGTAAGCCGCATACACAACATAAGAGCGTGTAATTTCTCATAAGAGCTATGTTCTCATAGCACCTTTTGCGCTAGCTGTTATTCGATGCTCGCCTCTTATTTGTGGAGTAGTGAGAATCGGCACAGTCATGCGACCAACTTTAGCTGATCCAAACCATTATGAAAAAAATAAACGTAGTATTTTCCTGAAATATAAGAAATTCCTTTTCCTCATTATATTTCCGCCCCATGACGGTTCCATCTTCATTAAGGACTCTACCATGCTGCAGCCTTGGCTGCCACGTTACCGCTGCAACGTTTGGGCCGCCATACTAGTAATCTTTTGGCAGCCGGAACGTTAAGTTTCAAATCTCCGACGCGGCTTCAACAGGACTGCGAAAAATTCGCACAGTTTGTAAAATTCCGACATAGTTGACCATCGTCCACCAAGCCTTTCAATTACTGCGTGATCGATATAGCGCCACAAAACATAGAAACCCTTTCCGCCCTTTCGTTCTTGTCCACCTCTCCTTAATGCGCCATTTGCATCGAGAAAAGTTCAAAATCACTTTATTGTTTTAACTATAATACAAAAAAGTCCGCCAACCTAGATATACATTTTCGCTTCTTTCCAGACAATCCATAATCAAATACGTTAAATTTTGGTATATCATGTTTCCATTTAGGTCAAGTTCAAACTTAACTACAAATATTTTCTGATCCGCAACAGAAGACATGCAATGATTTAAACACTTGTTGGTTGAAATAAATTTATGGTAAAAAAGATATAATATGCATATGAAAGATATTAATTAATTTACTCTCGTGAAACAAGCAACGGACTGTTCCAGGAATTTCGATTAACCCAAAGACTTGCGGATTTAATATTTTTTTAAACAAGTTATTTAACAAATACTGGTGGTTTGACAAATACTTGTTTGTCTGTTCAGTTTTTATATGAATTTAAAACTACAATGTTACAACTAGGCGTGTTAAAATTTGTTTTTATTTTTATTTGTTATATAACTTAATTAAATTTCAAGGTACAAGTATAATTTCAGTTCAAATATTTTATATAATGTTCACTTAACATATAGAAAGTTTTGTAAAAAAATTTATTCTCCTCTGTACCCTCTGCCAAATTGACTGATGTCATGAAATTTTGAAGAGAAAAAGTTATCCTCACTTTCAGCTTCCAACGCAATTTTTTTTCACATCTTCCAGCTTTATTTAACTCTCCCAAATATTTGCGATGCAAAGGACGCATTCCAAAAATATTTATTATTTTACCTAAGCAGGCTAGCCATGTTGTTAATATCCGTGCAACACTAACTTCGTACAAATCCCTACACTCTGTCAGCCCCCCAAACCATTAACTAGCAATTTTGTAAGCTGTGTATTGTCATTATTGTTTGTAAGTGATGATTGTCCAGATTATATGAAAAAGTTGTTTCACCAGGACAATATTGGAACCAAGAAAAAGGAGTACCTGCTTTTCCATTTAGTGCGGCAGACATGGAAGTAGGGAAATTACCCTAGGGGTCCTGCACCGGACATTAGGGAGTCCTCTAATGATGAAAAATTAAAATTCTTGATGACATTAGAGATTATAATAAATAAATTTATTGTCAAAAACAGTACAAACTGCGTATGACCACGTGGAGGAGAATAAACTAATTTACTCTCCGGAAGCAAGCAAGGGACCATCCCATCAATTCCGATCAAGGACCCTAAGCAGAGGACAATTCACAAATATCAGCAAAAGTTCCTAGATGAGATAAAAAATTTAGCTGCGAGTTATAATACATATATAATGTCAATACGTTTGTAATTTAACGCAAATATGTTTGTAAATTTACATGTACAA
>NNCF01127221.1:0-41125 GCA_002313205.1 Laupala kohalensis
AAAAAAAAAAAAAAAAAAAAAAATTTGTAGCAATAAATGAAATGCGTAGCGAGCACGTGTTCTGCTATGCTCACTATGTCCCAAATTAAATAGTTCTTTCCAATCTTAATCAATTCCTCTTGAATGCTATTACTATATATGATAAGCAAACCTTGAAGCGGCGGCCCTTTATGTGGATAATAATTGGATTTGCCAACAAGATGAGACAACTCCGGTAGCGCAGCGCCCTCGTGGTCACGCAGGAGATGCGAATGCCATCACAAGGCATAAGTCGCAATTAATCGCACTAATATGGTCTTGATAGCAGTAATGAACTGTTGCATCATCTGGATGCCACTGCAATGTATACGCATGCCCAAAATATATGCTAGTAGGCACAACACCATGTTCATACAAAGCGCAACCTTACCTGCACAAGCAATTGCCGCACATACTTCCCCATTCTGTAGGGACTCACTGCCGACTGGGGACTGACTGGGACGCCACGCTGCGTGGCCAGTAATGCCCTTTTTTGCCGCGAAAACGGGGTCTTCAGTACTAACACAAAAGGCGCACTTGTAAAAACGCACTCCAACGGCGGTGTCCATTAACTGCAAAAGGCTCATGGTCAGTTGCCTGCCAAGAAACCCGAACGGTGGCACCTTCGTGACACTAGCCATAACTACTAAGACATATGCTAGAAATACGCGTTTATAAGAAGGCTAATGAACAACTTCTATCCAGTTTATATGTGGTAAGTTATAATTTCCTAGCAGAAGCCAATTAACATCAGGGTGTAGCGTATCTAAATTACATCCGTAAAAACAATTACATCATATTCCATCAAAATATAGTTCAAATCTTCAATGGTTTTTACTGTGGTCTGCAAACCTGTAACATTTTGATGATAAATTTTAAACTTTGGTTTAGTTATTAATTCTTGATGGTTTATAAAAAGTACATATTTTCAATTAGATTAGAAAATTACATACATATTATTTTTATTTTCAAAACTTGATCTCAAAATCTTGTTAAATTCATTCAGCGCATCATTTTTTTTGTCTAATTCATTAACTAATTTTTTGAGGTTTTTATTTATGTCAATAATCCAAAAGATAGCACAGCCCTTGTGCAAGCACTATGTTTCCTCTTAACATCATCTTCTTCTATTATATTATATCTATGTGATTGTATTAATTTTGTGGGTGACAAATTAATTTAACTTTTGGAGGCACGCTGCACATCCTCTCCCTCTGACATATAAATTCAAACAACTCAGTTTGTGAAAGTGAAAAGAAAACAAAAGTGGTTTAAGAAAGTGAAAAAACTTAATTATTATTAAATGCTAGTAAAATGCTTATTATTAAATGCTAGTGAAAGAAAAAGTAGATATTGCAAATATGGATATGAGTATCAGAAAGGTAATAAAGGGAGGTTATGGCGCTGTTATCCTTGGATGTCAAACTGGAGAAGAGATTATAAAAAAAGCTAAAAGAGGAATTACAAGAAAAACTTGAGAATAATTTGCAAATAGTGGAACCAAAAGCAGGTTACCCCAAAATTAAAGAAATGATACGAATCTGGTGTCTACAATAAAGAAACAAAACAGAATCGATGACATAAATAAAGATTGACATTAATTTTCAAGATTCTAATACAACAAAGATAATAAATGATGCTAAATACATGAGGAAATCCACCATAAACAATGGATCTATAATAAAAGTGCCATCTGTTATATTAAAAAAACATTGGTTATAATAATTTTTGTAACTATCTAAGTTAAAGAAACCACACCATAAAATCTCCCAGGTTTCAGAACTTACTATACATCAGGTTTGATAATAAGTAATTCTAATTGGCTAAAATTTGCATTCAAACTTTTAATTTTGATGTGTTCCAGGTTGATACCACTCGATGTGCATTGAGAACAGTCAAATCAGAAATTTACATTTCAGTTTTAAATATTGTTGAATAATTACAATTAAAATAAAGTAGAGAAGAAATAAAATTTAAATAAAAAATGTAAATATAAAAACACAATCAAACTAAAAATATTTGATAGTAATACAATATATGAACTTGAAGTGTACAGGTAAAAGAAATTTAAAATCTTAGTCTTTAAACTAGAAGCGAAAAACTTCATTGTTGCACTGACTGTTTGTTCACTGTCCTTTTTTCGGAATTTTTGATTGGTTGGTTTCAATAAAAATCTGAAAAAATTCAGTGGTGCTGGTTAATCCATCTCCAGAATGATCTTATCCAGCTTTTTCTCAAAAAATTAGACAATTGATAGTGTCAGAAGTCATGAAATCAGTGGCACATTGTGTACCGTCTTTTAACTTCGAATTCATACAGTTTTCGCAAGCATAATTAGTATTATTATTACTATTATTATTACTACATTGTTTGGCTGCATGGTTTCCAACGCTGCTAAAACATGCATTTGCATTTTTACACTTGTTTTAATTATGACCATATCTACCACATTTTGCACAAATGCTATAGTTAATGCAATCCATGCACTTACAATTTTTATGACCGATAAATATTATATTCTAGCTGATTACCCGGCGTTGCTCGAGAGTTTTCTTAGACTAATTTTCTTTTACTCGGGAAAAAATAAAATCTATGTTATAAGACCAAAATAATTTTACTTGTTGGTTTTTGAAAACATATTCAGCATCCTAATTTTTCAATTTATATCAGTTGTGGTTATCTAGCCCGCTCCTGGCGTTAGCTGCTGTCGTGAAATCGCTCTCTCTATTTTTCAGTTTAATCTTTCTTTTTTTGTTCAGTTGTATTTGTATCCTAACTTCAATTGTAGTGTAAAATTATTTGTTCTGTGTGAGTGTTAGTGAAAAAACACTAAAAACCTTTCCTAAGGTTGTCTAGCCTTAACGGACTGAATATAATTTCATATTGTTTTCATTCATGTGCTTCATTCAAGGGTGTGATAAAGTTTAAGTAAGTACAAACGGAATCATAAATTTCACTTCTTGCTGCATTAATATTAATTATTTTGGTGCATTTAGATTTTCTGACGCGTATACTATTACATCATTATTAACTTATAAATGACGTACTCTATTTTTGCGCTGCTCAAGTTTCGTCGCCGTAAATCGAATTATTCCAATATTTTACCATTTGTTTTCTTGATTTTTTTGTAGTTATTCATTACACTATAACATAATATTGTATTAGTTATTGTCAAATTAATATCTCTGCAGTTGTCCTAAATAATTGTCATTTTAGTTGTCGGTTTTGATTATCGTGGTCGTTTAGGTTGATGAAATTGTTGCTAATTATAAAATACCTGTATGGTACGTTATTAATGACTCCACAAAATTATTATTATCAGAAGGATTTGAATTTGAGTTAAGATTTTACTGGCTATCTAAACAACTACGATATCAAAATATAAATCACTAACGTTAACTAACATTAATTAAATTGAAATCAACAATATTAGTTTTATTACTTTGATGGACGTGAATGACGTTTAGTCAATAGCAAATAATTCACGTTGAACAATATTTTACACAGTTGTACATAATTAAAACATAATACGATTAATAGACAAACATCAATGTTTAAATAAATGTGATTCCTGTAAAACAAGACACATATTACACAAAATAGAGATTTGACATACAAATAAAAACATTAGATTTAACTGTCAATCGACATATGTCAATGCGATAAAAGTCAATCTTGTATTAATAAATCAATAAGTGATTCTAATGATGATATCAGTCATTGAAATCGAATTATTAAAAAATGGTTAAAATTAAATAGATCAACTGACTCAAACAATCTTATAGCAATTATTTCGACTCTTATCGATTTTGACTCACTATTAGTTGATTATTTGAAACTGGCTACAGCGTTCCATGTTGATCAGAGGTTCACGCATTAATTTTCTCATTATCCACACAATATCTTGAAATGTACTGTTTGTAGTTCTATCTGATTTCGTTGGATTTGATATATTATGCCGCAGAATTTGTTCACTATAATTCTATGCGTTACTGTCAGCAATTATTTAATTTTAAGTTCATTTTAACTAATTAATTAGGTTGCAATGCAGTATTGCATTGAGCACACACTAAAATTCTCTGTTTGACAGTTTTACGTCAAGATACGGTCGTGAGACCTTCACGAGACTGGTGCTCAATTTTGCTGTACCTGTCGGCGCGAATAGCTAGCAAGAAGTAAAGAAGTTCTTCATGCTTCAGACTGTCTTTTGTCTATCTTTTCTAAAGCACTTGATTGGTTTTATTAGTGCTATTTATTCATCTGTCACACTAATATTCTCGCCTATTGTAGCAATGTAGTAAATACACTTTTTTGTCACTGAATGTTCTAGAACGTTTTATTGTTGATAATTGTTTATTAATGAATGTTTATAGTTTATATAAATAGCTTTCTTCTGCCCAATGCACATTTATTTGGGGTATAATTAATATGTAACTCCGCTACATGGGTTTGTTTGTTTATTTATTTACTTATTTAATATCTCATTTGCTATTTCCGTAGTAATAAATTTATTGTTATACTTATATCTGTCAGTTTCGTGTACCCTTTTGCTTTTGTTTTTGAGTTGCTAATCAACTCACAACAATGGACACAATCGCATTGCTCAACGCATTCAAAATTGATCTTCAGAAGGTGTACAATGATTTGGTACATTATATTGACACACGGATCAGTACGCTGGAAGGGGTCAATAAGAGCACGATCGACGGTTGGACTACAGGCAGGAATACTCGCCGTCCTTTCAACTGCTATCACCCGGTTCGACCAATAACACATACACCACCCCAACTCTTCACTCAAAATAAGTTTAGTGTGTTAGATGACATGTCCCAGTTTCCTCCCTTACCTACTCGTTTCATCCTACACTTCCACGCAGAAATCAAACGTGCTCATATTAGCCGATTCGCACGGTCGTCACGTCCTCCGTTTTGCGGGGATTGCTCCCCAAACAGTTCTGTTTCCGGTGTCAAGCCACACGCTCGTTTGGTTGAAGTTATTCGAGAACTGGACACCACTCATAGAGCGGGACACTAATCATCATAGGTGGGCAAAACAATATTAACTTGGGTCATTTCAACGCTTTTGAACATTTACAAAAACTGCTTCTCAGCACACACAGTACTTTCTAGTCTGCCTTCAGGCTACAACGTTCCTGAAATAAACCACGAAATTAACCTGGCAAACATCTCCCTAAAACATCACCTGGCAGACACAAAAATCACATTTTTTGATTTGCAACCACACCTGACTGCCAAGGACTTTACCCAGCANTCTGAGACCGTCTGGAAAACATCATTTCGGTTCTATCTTAGCTTCACATCTGACCTCACATTTTCCTCCAACCCCTTCACCCACTCCTACACATCCTCTTCCTCCTCCTTCTGCTCCTATTTCACCTCCCCCTCCTCCCCCCTCTGCTCCTACCTCATCCTCCCCTTCCCATCTCCACACCCATTTCTTCCCCTGTCCCTGATCTTTCTCATATCACTCGCCCTCATCTATTCCTACATCCACATCTCCTTCCACCCCCATAAATAGTTACAACTTGCGCTCAAGAGTACGATGTGGTGCTCGAAGGTGACAATCGCGTTCGGGTACAGCGTGCGGGCTTGATCTGGGACTAGAAGCTGTACCAAATTCTTATATCCCTCCACAATCTAACTTCGATTCCATTTTTCGAGAATCACTAACTCATCATAATGTCCAATCCCTTTCAAACAAATTGACAGATTTTGAATTCTTGTACACGAAAATCCATTCGATTTGCTATATCTCACAGAACATTGGCTTTCAACTAAACACATCAATGATACTTATATTTCTAATTATTATTTAGCAAGTTCTTACTGTCGACAAAATTTTAACTTGGCAGTGAGCGCACCCTAAATGCGAACACAGTACGTCGCTACCGGGTAAAAAATACTAAACTTTTGATTACTGAGTATACTGTTCTGTGTCGTATACATATTCAATTCTGTATTGTAATATAAGAATACTTTGCGAACAACATACTCTATAAAATTCCTAAAATATTTGTTAATTGTTTTCTGTAAAATACAAACATTAACTATGTGAATCATTTTATTTTATCCCATTTACTTCTTAAATTAACAAAAATAGACACCTTTTCCGTAGGAGGTATATAAAATTTAGATAAAATCTGAGATATATAATAAAATTACAACCTGATGAATGATAAACATGTTTAAGACTATTTCTTTGTTTGAATTATCGTTCAATTTCTCTATCTGCGTTCCCTCTTTTAGAAAGATATTATAAAGAATTCTTGAGAAAACACATTATTCGTATTTCAACATTCGGTAACATCACAAATAGGTATGCTATGTTCACTACTGTGATGATACTTAGTGTATCTCATTTAAAAGGACCATGAGTTTAAATAATTACTACTATTAAAAAGAATTGGGCGCCAAATTGCCCTCAAAATTAGGACAATTAATTTGAATCAATTTTGGAGTAATGGACCTTAAAAGTAAAAAAGATTTCAGGGCAATTAACTTTGAATTGTGGGTTCGAATTATTTAACGAGTTAAAAACCACACACAGGGTTCCGTTAGGAAAACGCATATTAAAAATAAAAAAACGAAATTGTTTATTCATTATCATTTACAGATTTCTTAAAAGCTAACATGCATTCTTCTTCTTAGACATCCCTACACTCCCCCAAAACAACACAAAGGCAAAAATATTGGCGATCAGTAACAACATTATTGATTTCGCCACTGGTTAGAATAGCTTAAGACACATCAAAATTGAATTTCACTCGATTTTACATTTAATAGTTCATCTCTTAGCTTTGGCCTTCATGAATGAGATTAATGTTTCATTTTTCTTTTATTAATGTCTTTAATTAGGCATGACACTCGTCGCACACGTATTTTGTTCTTCGCTACGCGCATCGACTGACTGGAAGCAGATCAGCTTTTACATATTACCTTTTCTAGCAAAGATCGCAGATCAGCTTCGATGGTGTGGGGCAGGTTCATTGGCCCCGACGACCCTTCGCAATAGTAGCTTCACGTTCTCCAGCTCGTTCAATGCCTTCATTCATTTGTGAAGGTTCCCGGCCTTCAGAATTCTCGCCCCAGCTGCCGCCGCCATAGGGTATTGAAGTCGCTCGTCTCAGGAACATCGCTCTACTCCCGGAAAACGCCTTCCCCGTACGGTCTGGACTCCAGGTCCGTTGTCTTGTCCAGAATTATTAGAAAGTTGGACGATCATCATTAACTCGTAATGCTGTTTCGCTATTATTTCTCTAGTGTTCTCAGAACTAATAACTCGAATATTTCGAAATATCGAAAGATTTGATGCACTAGCTCGTGTACATGAACAGCAATCGTCCGAAGTCAAGCGCACAGCGAGTTGAACAGTGAATGATCACTTCTGAATCAATCGTGAATTAAAAACTGAGTTGAATCTGCATCTCAGTTTCCGAACTAAATCTGAGTAGTCTCAGTAATTGCTCGATTTGGAACATCGTAAAAGACTGTTCGAACTTGAGAATAAAAATCGAGTACGTAAGTAACTAAGTAGCAACTTGTTGCTAAGTGTTGTAAGTAACGAAGTAAGTAAGTAAGTCACGAAGTGTGTTTCCACCCGCGATACCGTCTCTTTTATAAGTTCTTCCCCACCACAAGATTTTTGTTCCGCCTCCATTGACCCCGGGTTTCAAAGAAAGAAAATTCTCCTGACGGATGCAAGTCGCCCACGCTCCCCCTTCTCCTTCCGTTTTTTTTCGAAATTTAATTATCTTTTCCACACGTCTGCGTTTCTTCCAGACCATGCGTACATAAATTTTAATTTTATTTCGTCTACACTTTTCCAAATGCGTCTCGCCTGAGACACGTGCGCCCTTACGTAAATAGTCGTTAGATCCTATCTTAATCTATGGGTCAACATTCGGCATCAGTAGCGATTCTCCGCGCGACTGTTTATTCCACATATCTTACTCAGGTCCCAGACGACAGACTCGTCTTCTCATGTCTGTCTGGAGTTATATCCCGCCTTCTTTGGTCTGTTTACTTCTAAGAACCCTTTCATATTTTCCCCTCTTCTCATTGAATTTTATTGCGTCTACACTAATTTCGTTTGGTATTAATATGCTTCGTCTCACGTCGATCTTTGTTTCTGTTAATTTAGACTAATTATTATATAATTACACTACATATCATTTTAGAACAACTTACAGATGTCTTGATCTTTCGACCATTTTTCCAGAACCATGCTTCACTCCGAGAAGAGCTTGTTTTACAACACTATTCTGAAGCACTTGCTTGGTCTATCTTTTTTGTTTACCATCTCCTAGTATAGAATTAAGTTTTATTTTTATAAATGATGCTGTTTTGTCTCCGTCACAGCGCAGCATTCGCGGTAACTATACTCCAGAATAATTTACTTTCAGTAATAGAAATATTTGGTACACAAGAGGTCGCTAGCGGATAAAAATTGTCCGCACTTACTTTGCACTTCCATAGTAGCTAAGCCTGCATGGCGAAATGTATGAAACTGAGCGGATGCGTTAGACATTCGACAATAAGAAGCTACTTAAAACGACATCGAAATTCGCTGGAAAGAAAGTTATGAATTGATTATTGAGGTCTATGGTAATTTTTGCCCGTTAGCACTTCCTTCTGGGTTAAAGGAAAACATCCCCACGGAGGTACGTGTATGTATGTTCGTAATAATATTTTATCTTCTCAATTGTTAGACTACGAGAACTTCGTTGATAGCGTGTTCGAATTTTCTGTAGTTAATTTGACTGACATAGGTATTATTGTTTTATGTATTTATAGAACTCAATTAGATATTGACATACTTTTTCGGAATTTTGAGATTATTTTAAAACGTATTACACACAAATTCAAAAAATTATCGTTATATGTGATTTCAACATTGATTTCCTGAGTGCTTCCGATTTCACCCATAAATCGATTGAAGAATCTTATCGACTCCTTCAACCTTGTAACCTCGATAAACGACCCCACTCGCCTCTCGAGTTCGTCTCAAACATTGCTAGATCAGATTATTGTCAACAATGAAATCTCGTATTTTCTGGAGTTATTTGCGCCGGATACAGCGATCGCCTTGCGAAAGTGTTGAACATTGAAGATAAACTGAAACCACTTAAAATCATTTACAAGTATTCTAGACAGTTTAACCTAACAAATTTATCCATATTTGCAAATTATTTGCGTGAGGAAACATGGAAAGATGTTTACAATTGCCAAACACCGACGACATATTCAATGTATTTATTTCAACATTCCTAAAACATTACAACTGTAGCTTTCCAATAAAACGCAAATTAACACAAAGAAATACAATAGATGGATCACCCAAGGGATAAGAATTACTTCAAGAAACAAACGCCGTTTATATTCTTTCAAAACTCTATAAGCAACCTCCCGAATTCCATGATTTATTTCCGTAAATATAAGACTATTCTCCGAAAAGTAGTCTATGCAGCTAAAGTTATGGAAAATGACAGGCAGATATTAAAATCGAACAACCCGACCAAAACCATGTGGAAATTACGTCACCGGAAAATTGCGAAGAAAACATTTCTCTACTAAACGATGGCAAAATCGAAGCAAATCCTCATGACATCGCAAATTAGTTTTATTCTTATTTCTCAGAAGTAGGTAAAATAACTAACTCAATATCTCAAAACCAATGTCCTCCACATTTATCCACCCACGTGCCCTGTTCTACAAGTTCTTCTCGTACGTTCACTTTCAAAACTAACGCAAGTAATATTATGAAAATCAGTTTTCATGATAGTTTTCAGAAAAAAAACACACATTTTCTACAGGCATAGATGATATACCTGAACTATTGTTAAATTTTCGTCCCACCTTATTTTAAATCCACTCATAAATAGATTTAATAGTACTTTATCGGAAGGGGTGTTTCCTAACACTTTGAAGAGAACTAAAGCTAAACGTTTATTCAAGAAAGGAAACAATACAATGTTGGTATTTATCGGCGAGAATAAAAATAAATAGAAATGACTAATCAGACATTGATTAACTCTATGAGTTTGAAAGGAAAGACCGACTTTGTAGTCGGACGGACGAAAAAAAGCGACATCTGTACGCTCCTACGATTTGTGGCGGAATACCTTGTGTGAGGGAGAAAATGGACGATGGTGGACTCGTGGCAGGGATGAAAGGATGTCGGAATGCTGACGCCCTCCAGCGACTGGAGAGTGAGGCTCAATGTTAGAATTAAAATGCTGGAGAAATAAAGTGTTAGGAATTGTGGAGGCTGTGGTGAGAAAAGGTTCTCAAACAAGGGGTGGTATGAATAAAAACGAGAATGCTCGTTTTTTATATGAATAAAAACCTACAGGATACTCATGCTCCTTGTAGAATTTGCTCCTAGTATCTAGGAATTTCCAAGGAACTTGCATGGTTGTATACGTTTTTTGTTGATTGTTTTTCTGAAATATTTAAGATCATTTACCGGATTGAGTGGAAAGGAGTGAAAATGGAAGGAATTTCGTCAACTTTGTTCACAGAAATATTGATGAAATGTCCATCAGTTTTCAAAAAGAGTCAAACGCCGGTTGTTAGGGAAATGAAAGTAGAAGCTATTGAGGAGATAAAAGAAATACAGACTAGATTCGTGAAGAATATCAAGAATATCAAAATCTATCTAATAAGAATACCAAATTGTATTGAAAATAAACCCAACATATCTAAACTGGCTTTACACAATGTTGCTCTTTGTGCGACTTTCAATTGTTTTAATTATGAAAACGGCCTCTACGTATCATTGTCAAAAATATTCTTAGTACAATTCCTTCATTTGAAAAACTTACTAATTCATCTTGAACAAGTAGCTCGCGTATATTTGAATACGAAAATGAAATTTTTTTAAAATTTAGATTCGACATAGTGATGAAACGTCGAATATAAAAATCTTAATGATCATCAGAATAAAAATAAATCTATTTTGATGTTGCTTCCCGATATTCATTTTCGCTCAATCTTAAATTGTTTACAAATGAAAATATCTCAAACTCCGGAATAAACTTTTCTTCTTTTAATTTCGCTCACATTATCCATAATTACAATGAACGTGTTCATACGAAAATTATCTCTAGGAAAGAAAACCGTATTTGGAGTATCGCCGTCGTTTGGTAGACTATTTTGTCTTCAGTTTCGTGATATATTTAGAAAATCTACTTCAGGCTTCACATTCAAATTCGTCAAATTTATCTCTCATGTTGTTCAACTTTTGTCTTAAGGATTCATACATGAGAGCCCTCGACTTTAAATCAATTTGTAGCGCTTGCAAAACTTTATTTCTAGAGCGAAAATTGTCCAGTATAGGACACAAAAAGAAAATTCCATTGTTTGCATCTTAATTGCTAAGGTTTCTGGTTCATTCTGCCTCGTTTTTCAAAGACAAGTTTTCGGTTCTACTATCTAAAGCGTTTATAATTTTTGACCCTTTAATTCCGTAAGTTTCATTAGCTCGAACTTCCCAATGCTTTTTCATAATTTTTCACTCCCAATATGATTTTCTTAATTTTTCACTCCCAATATACCTTTTCAAAATATTCCAACGATATGGTGATTGATAAAAACCACTGGAATTGAAGTACTTTAAAAATTTAACCGAAAATATGCAAAAACTTACAACAGTCTTTTCAACCAAATTCAATGAATGTGTAACACATGAAAAGTAGAGTGCATGGTTGTTAAGACAACAGTTTGGCTTATCTCGATATAGACATGTACGAAGCATTATCGTAAGATTTTTAAAATCTAAATGACAGCTTTCATATAAAAATTCTAAATCTTGATTTCCCAATGTTCTTCGGGTGGTCGTATGCCTTTCGAGTTGATCGTGTATCCCAGAAAATTTAATTCACTTACTCCGAATGTAGATTTCTGGATGTTTATTATTACATTATATTTCTTCAATCTTTGAAAAAGTAATTCCAGATGTTTTGTGTGTTCTTCGTTTGCGCTATATACTAGTATGTCGTCTATATGTACATATACGAACGGTAATCCCTCCGTTACTTGATCCATAAACCTTTGAAATGTTTATGCGCTTCTTTTGAGCTCAAATGGCATTTGTATATATTCGAAGGTCCTTACAGGCGTTACAATTGCTGTTTTTTCTACATCGTTAGGATTTACTGGCAATTGGTGAAGGACTTTCAGGAGGTCAATTTTTGAAAAAATGTTACACTCACTTATATTGTGTGCAGTCGTGCAAATGTCGCATAGGATATGCATCTGATATAGTTCTTTCAATGAGTCTGCGATAATCCCCACAAGGGCGGAATGTTCCATCCTTTTTTTACTAAATGCAGCGGTGATCCCCATGGACTACGAGAATGTCGTACTATTCCAGCCCTTACCAAGTTTTCAAATTCCTTTTTAACAATTTCCAATTTTTCCGGTGTTAACCTACGTGGTCGGCAAGTTATTGGTGGTCCTTGCGTAGTAGGTATATAATGTTTAATATTAGTCCATAACAGGATAAGGAATCTGCTCCGATTATCGGATCTTGGACTTCTGCTACTAAAAATCGCCAGGTGTAGTCGCGACGTAGTGTCAAATTTAGTTTCACATTCGCAGTACCGACGGTTTTGATATCCGTCTCGTTGGCGGCACTTAGCGTAAGTCCGGTTGGTTCTACTGCTAATTTCCAATGTTGTTTTGGAAATATGGAAACATTTGACCCGGTATCTATTAAAAAATGTAGTTGAGTGTTTTTTATATACAAACGGACGTTTTCCGTAAAGTTTTTTAAATAAGTTTAGTTCGCCCTTCAACCCTGCGTTGGAGGGCGCGTGAGCGCGGGTTTTTGGAAAATGCGCAAGGAGTTAAGCACCGTTTCGCATCAGTTCCGAACTTGGCGTGATACCAATACATATCCTTTGCTGGATATCTGAACCTCGAACATGGTAAGTAATTACGTTGTTCTGTATTACCTCTTATTAACGGGTAGCGGGGCTGGGCGAGCTGTACCTTCAGTTCCACTACTTGTTTCGTGAGAGTGCTGATGGCTTGCATCAGGTAGTCGATCCTCGGGTCCGGTGGCGGGAAACTGTTTGCTTGTGACCTATTCTGTAAAGGATTATTAGGCATGTTTATATTTCTGCTCTCGCAGGCGGCTGCTACAGTAGTGGAGGTGGGAAATTCTTCGGCTATCTTGTCAGCCAGTTCCGCTTGTTCCATGACAGAACAGGCGCTCCTTCCTGCTAGAATGGCTCGTATTTGTGTAGGTAGTGCCCTCAACCATATTTCTGTAAGGAAGGAATTTTCTGGATGTTCTTCATGTGCTAAATTCCTTAGGTATCTTATGAATTGAGATGGGGTTCGATGCCCGATAGATTCCGCTGACAGTATCTTGTCAATTCGCGCACGTGGCGAGTTTGAGAACGACTATCAGAAATTGCTTGAGTTTGTCATGAGCGTCTGTAGTATTAAGCGTCAATAAAGTTTCGTCTACGTCTCGAATTACAGAACTCAAGGTTGCTGATTATATTGACATGTTTCTCGAAAGGGGTTGTTATACCCTTTGCCAAAAATTGTGCTTCCGCAACACCAAACCATGACCCAGGCTTGTCCTTCCAAAAGGCTGGCTGGGACAAAGTAGTGACTGCGTGGTGGTGGGAAGTAGTGGGAACCTGTACACTGTCGGTGGGCATTATAAATTTTATTATTCTTTAGAATTTCATTTTTTTTAAATTGAAAAAGAAAAAAAATTTCTTTGTTTTATTGCACGCCAATTTTGTTTTTCTCAGTTTCGCGTTAAGTGAGATTGCGTGTTCTTGTCTAGTGATTCCGCTTCAAAATTTTATGTCACGATTAGCGAGTTAAAGATCACGATAAGTGAGTTACGGATCACGTTCAGTGAGAATGCGTGTTCGAATCACGGTCGGGAGTCATCGTCATTCCGACAAGGTATGAAGTTGTGAAATAATTTGATAATCTCGAAATCAGAAGGGATTAATTTAAAAACTACAATAATACCTCATCAAAATAAACTAAGAAATAAATCATTGACGTTTATAATTAAACGTGGATGACGTACACAAATATACATGTGATACAATAAACAAAGAATGATACGTTATCCTGTGAAACAGGAAATTAGAAAAACATAGTAAAATAAATTGTGTTAGGTTGAACACATGAAAAATTATGCAACATCAGAAACATGTCCGTACAATAACATATATTCGTAGATACTGGATGCGAAAGTTAAAAATCAACAAAATATATAAAAAATAATGAATTTAATTGTTAGTCTAATAGTATTAACTAATCTTTCTGAAGTGAAACTACTTATGGCAATGTCAAACAATTTCTACGAGTTCTTCGACTCCAAGTTCTTACTCACTGTTCGTGACACTGGAATAAATGCTCAGATTTGCATTCTTCTCATCAGTTTGAGTCCTGAAGAAAATTCTGTTGCAGCATATCACACTACGAATCTATTAGAATTAACTTGAATTGTACATTGATTTAACATACTTAGAAATAACAATTTAAGTTAGTAAGGAGATTTGTAATGTTGAAAATCTCGTTTGACATTAGCGAACAATCACTGAATATAGTTATACATGACTAGTATTTGACAACTAGCGTCACGCGTGAAAAACTAAACTAACACTAGCAAGAAAGAGAGAGAGACGTCGCTCGCGGAGTCAGACAAGAATGACTTCTCTTTCCTCGTGCACTCGACTGTCAACTTGCAGCTTTTTTTAACACATCTTGATTGGTCGAATTTTACCGTATTTATTCACTTGTCAGGTTTGTTAATGATTCAGCATTGTAGTAAAAACACTCGCTTGTTCGAGAACTTTCTACAAAGATTTAATTGTTGTTTGCTAAATAGTTATATAATTAATAAATAGTTTATTAAATAGTTATTTAGTTAGGGAAGTAGTAATCACTTTACCAAGTTCGTTTATGTAGCTTCGCTGCAGCCCTTGGTACAGTTAGGTTTACTCCAATCCCAGGGCCTCGCTGAAGGACACCAAAGGGTGGATCTTAGCCTTCTTGGTATACTCTAACTTCCGGAAAAATAAACCTAGGTAACGGTATCTAGTTTGGGCAAAATCTTCACACAAACGGTATACGTGCGAGGTGGCCTCCTCAATGCCGCATTTCCTATATATTGCATCCTGACTGATCCCTATAATTTGTAAATATCTCCGTAGGGTATTATGACCTGTTAGAAGTCCTACAACTTTCATCCTACGACTCCCAAGTTTAGTAGGACCTTATATTCTTGATTAGGTTCAGCAATTAACTCTCAAGCCTGTCTAGTTATATTCTGTGATTTTCAGACGTGTTGATGTGTCCAACTGACAATCTTCAGTATCACCTTTCGTTGAGATACTCCGAAGGGTGTATCTAGGCCAACAAAGTCTCCCTTAGATCCCAGTTTTGTCAGATCGTCCGCCTTTTCATTTCCCCTGATTCCCATATGCCCAGGAACCCACCAAAGAGTAACTGGGTAACGTTCACAGAGTATGTCTAATGTCCTTTGGCTTTGCCACCCAAGTCTATAGGTTCATAGTGCCTTTAGTGCTGCCTGGCTGTCGCTGCATATATTAATGCGGTCTCTGAGTCCAGACATATTTTGTATATGATTAGTGCAGGCCAGTATAGCGTCTGCCTGGAAAACTGGTGTATCCCCAAATGAGAGGGAAAGCCTTGTCTTAGACCCCCAGATCCCCGCACTAGTTCCCACTCCCGTCCGCGAGCCGTCCATAATTCAAACATGGCTCCCAGCCTGGAGACTAGCCCCAAAGCCCGTGATCCAGTCCTCTCTCGTGGGGATACCACGGAGAATATGTAATCTAAATTATACCCAGACCCCATCAGGTCCCCCATGCAATATCAGTATGTAGAAATTTGAAGTATTTTATGAAGTACATTACTATTTGTGAATTTGAAGAACTGTCAGCTTAATTAGATCATATTGATAGCTATACTTATGTGGAACTGAATTGTACTCACTTCTTATCCAAATCTCCTTTGAGTTAATTGGTCATCGCCAAACCAGCACCAACACACCGTCTTCTCACTGAGTTCCTTTTTCAGATTGAACTCGGCTACAGCAAGTGAACCATAGTGATTGTTCAATGTTGCATCATGTGTTGGTCCCTGGAAAAGACAATAAGTAAAAATGAACAATAAGTCTTTTAAATTGATGTGAATATGAAATTTACAAACAAAAATAATGTTATGTAAAATAGGAAACTTATATTATGTAAAATAGGAAACTTTCATCGGCCGATATCTCTTCCGTGTTATAGGAGATATCGTGGTTCACAGGTATCACGAATATCAATTATCTCTCGACAGTCCAGATCTAAGCCTTTGTCTAGAAATGAGTCTGGTTTGGGTTTCTCTAGTCTGGTCTACTGTCTGGCTTCTCTATCAGGTTTCAGATGCCGATCCTCGCAAGATCCATGCCTCATAATTTAATTTAAAAACAATTTAATTTTGATTATTGTTGTTAGAAAGTAAACATAATTACAATACATGTTTTTATCCACTTGATTGTGTTTCACTTTTGAAGCTTAAAAAATTCCAATATTCACATTACTCAAAGCATTGAGTTTCAAAACAATGTTTCTCGCTCTCAGCATGTACCTAAATGAGCACGTTAATGTGTCCAAGATCTGTCACAGTAGTACACAACGCCAAACATGGAAAACTGGAGAGCACATTTCTAACCTCATTCGTACACCCAACTATTTTCATAGAATTGTCTATTAAAGCTTGTATACACAAGTTATTTGTTCCCGTAGCTTTCTGTGTAATATTTAAGTTTGGGCTACACTTCCCTTTTGTTCTCAAAACTCTGGAGAGAAAAAGGTCTCTTCCATAGACTGTCCACTGGTTTCACCATATCTGCGGCAAACAACTTCAGAACAACCAAACTTCAATCCAATGGCCACTGCCACTGGTACTGCGAAACCGGCAGCACACGGAGGACGTATTGGAATATCGTCCAATCTGTAGTCTCCGGGCATGCGCAGAACACCATTTTACGTACCGTGTGTCATGTGCTACCATTTAAATACCATACGGTTGAAATTGTATTAGTTCAGAGCGGGTCTAAGAGAGGGCAGTCCTCTATTCTATACCGAGCTCTCCAGATATCTCTGCTGTAGAATCACTGCCACGGTGATTGAATTTTTTATAGAAGTAGTGTTATTTCTTAAAAGAATGTTTGTGTCAATTCCACAGAATTTCTAGTAGTTCATCAGGATGAGCCGCCACTGGCAAGATTTTTACCTATTTATAAATCTATTACTGTTGACATTTCTAATATGATCTACTACTGGCACGTCCATACTTGTAATTGTAGATATTGTATTAGATGTAATTTCATTTGTAGCTATTAGCATTTTTTCATCCGACGTTGGGTTAAAATTTCTAATGACTCTCATTCTCAATTGTTCTCACGATGTGTGTAGAATCATCATGCCTCTAGTGAATCCTGATAAGATGCACCGCAACTTTCTTTACTTCACGTGAACTTGCATTCTCGGGTAGCCCATTCTTAACGATTTTGATTTTCCTTGATTCTACATTGGAAGAAATTAAACCTTGCTGCTAGTACATGTATTATCTGGTCGAAATACTGATTTAACAGCGTTACTAATTCCGTAGGACATTTAACCTAACATTACTTTGCTAACAACTGAAATATTTCGTGTTCAACCCGTGTTTACAAAGACGCACGTTTTTTTCTGTTCATCAGTTACCTTGCATGCTTGGAAGTGCTGATCCAGTCGCAAGACGTAGTCCTTGTTGTATTCCAGGAAGGATGGTAACTGTTTCGAAATGATCGTGCAGGTAGCGGATTGAAAGCACCTGAAGCGATCAGTCAACTCTCGTTTGCAAGTGGGTTCTGCGCAAGCGTAGTTGTGCAAAATTAACATTCCCGCCTTGAGGATATAGTATATTCTTCAGTAACTGGCTGGAGGCCGTTGTGTAAACAGCGAATTTATCCAAGCTGCTACTCCCTCGCAAAAGGGTAGTTTAAAATTACCCCACCAGATAGCTCCAGTAACCGAGATCGCGAAGGGCAGGCAAAATAATTTCAGAATTCCTGCATCAGAGCGCGCAGCTGTCGCTCGCCCTTGACAGTCGAATGACGATGGAAGTTCATCTGTTTTTAAGGCTGCTTTTTTACGAGAAACGAGCTCGAGGATGAAAATACGTATTGTATCTATAAAATTCGTTTTTTGCTCATTTTTTCATATTGAAACATTTATTTAAAATTCACATAAATAGTGTGAATTATTTCTTAATTTCAACTTATTATTGGCATAGCAGTAAAAAACTTCACGACAATGAAATCGTATTTTTTATAATCTCCAATGAGATTAATTCTGCTTCAACAATAGGTGTGTTTTTTATTTTGAAGTGATATTCTTGATATTCATTCTTGTTGAAAAAACCTGCTCCAGGAGGCTGCTGCGTGTGCTGTTTGGACCTTTGCTGTCTTCTTGCAGATATTTTGTGTTTTGTGTTAAACAGTAACGATTGTTCACTCCTGTTGTTTTCCGTCTGCTTTTTTTTGTAACAACACTTGTAGAATCTGAATTTGTTGTTGCACCATCTCAGATATTGCCTGGGCTTACTTCTCCATAGAAATCTCTTAGATTGCGGTGAACCTCACTGCCAGGTAACAGATTAATTATGTTACGTTGAATGAAAATGGGAGACGGGACCGGGGTTCGAACCCGTGACCATCCCGGCTTACCGACTGCGCTATCCCGTTCGCCTCCCGGGCCTGTCTACCATCCCCATTCAACTCTAAGAGATTTCTATGTTTGGAACCAGAAATGGAAAAATACTACCCAAATAAAGTACTTCCTAAGGGAGTCGCCTCATATGAGGAGTTTAGTCTCTTCGTGACCACCTTAGAGGACTTTGGGTCTCACAAGTTGAATGAGGGAACACAACGGGTCCTCTTCGTCCAATCCAATATCCATGCAGATTGACATCCAGGAAAGCTCGTACGGCTAGGTGGTAGTGTGGTGGCTTCCCGTCCTATTGGTAAAAGACTGCTATTCACTGCTCGAACGTCAAGCTGCTCTGGCCATTTTGTTTTCTCACTATCGTGATGAAACTACTGCCACCTGTTGATGGAAAGACATAATACAATATTCGCGTAATTCTAGTCTATGACTCAGAATTCCGATATAGTCTGACAAAGAGTATACATTTTTGGCGAACTCTGTGTATAGTGTTAAAACGAAATTTCAGATTCTTTTTAAATTGGTATAACTAGTAACAATGTTGCAATACTTGTTTGTTGTTATATCGTGTGATGAATTTGTGTGATTTCATGATTTTTTAAATAGTGGCTGGTGAATTGTCATGAAAGGTTTAGAAACAACTTTCCTCAAATATAACTTCTTCGCAATTAGCCGTGACAATCAGTGTTTTAAGAATCTAAACGAGCAAAATTTCACAATACTCCAAAAAATCTTGTATAACATAAGTTGGGTTAATGTTTCCTTCTCGTCATACGAGGTCACTTCGTGTAAAAATCGAGAACCTTCTCTCGAATCGCAGCATTTCAAACAATATTTTAATTAACACATTGAGATTCTTCCAACACTGGAATAAAAACGGACTTGAAAAAGTCTCCGACTCTCTCCCTTCCCTTAACTGGACACCTTTGCCCCTCATGCCCTGCACCCAGCATCTTTGAAATGGTTATTCTAGTTCCTCGGTCGAATTTATGTTTAGTGTATTTCCACTAGTTCTGTAAAATATTCATATATCGAGTAATTATTATCGAGTAATTCTCGAAACTTCTAAATCAATTGACGAAACACTCCGCACACAAAATATAGGTTTGTACTGTAAAATGTCTGGTTAACATACAAATAAATTCCTTCTTGCTCGTACGATGTATTGTAATATTAAAAAATAGGGGTTGAAAATAGGAAACAAATCCTTGAAACTCACTCGCGTGCGGGTAACGGTCCACAAAGTCATTCTCATCAGCCGATAATGTGAGGTCCCGCTACAACTTTCACTCACGAGAGAAACCGAAGTAATTCGGGAAAACCGTATTCAATAGAATGGGCACAATTAAAGAAGAAATAAGAAACATTACTATAAATCATGTATCCCGAATTTACTCTTAAATTTTACTGATAACTTACCGAAAATTTCAATAAATATGAATTAATTACTAACACAAATGTTTGGGAAGGAATGTGGGACGATTAATTTTGGATGGATTAAAGGTACAATAAAATCTGAAGTTAAAGTAGTTCTGAACATTTATTACATATACATGAGAGACAAACATACAAATAGTACACAGTAGGACAATAAATTTATTTTACAAGCAATCATTACAAACTTCGTACGACAACATGGAAATTACTTTACTCTCCAGAAGCAAGGAAGGGACCAACACATCAATTATGAAGATATACTCTGGAGCATATGAAAAATCTTATTCACTTTTCTGTGTATCAATACTAAATAAAAATCATGAAAAATTAGTAATATCTAATTTCACTATTCTGGTCTTCAATTTCTAAAAAGAAGTTACCCATATATTGAAACTGAACTCCCATCACATTACAAACGAGCAGGAACTCAAACAGGAAATGGTAACGATTCTGGGAAGCTACTCGATCCATCCCCCAGAGCCGCAAATGGAGTACCATCGTACTTACTGATTTAGTATAATGGAGAAAATAATTCTTACTTTACAATTTGAGGTTTCGTATCTGTCAAGAAAAACCCTTAGTTATTTATGAATTTAAGCAGTTACGATTCTTAAGGAAATCATTCTCACACCTTTCTTCCAATACAGCACAGTAATTTTTAGGCTAACAAAATCGTAATCGAGGCACCGTTATCTGCAAAGAAAAAATTATTAATGTTTTTGCTTTGTACATGTTTAATCTTATAGATTTAACTGAAACATATTCTGTTACAATGATCTTCATTAATTTATAAAACTGAAGTAAACTTGACACTGTGTTCTAAAAAAGACAAACAATGGTTTTTGAAATATTTATACATATCATTTACAGAATAGAAACATTTTTACAACTTTCACTGTCCATAATTTCGATGCTTTGTCAGTCAACATCAGTTGATCAATGAGGTTCTTCTGTTAATATGGACCTGTTTCAAATAAGAATGGTAGACAAGCAATGAATTCCAATCATCACTTACTTTATGCTTCTTTATGTAATGTGGTATTTCTTGACCTTGTTAACTCAAATTCCTGATGGACGTGGAATGGGAAGAGGTTCTGCTAAAACTTCTCTCACCATCACTTGCTTCATCACAACCAGGTTCACTTTCACTGTCTTCCTGATTAATAACAATTTCTACCCAATCTTGTGTACTCACCTCATTTTTTTATTGCAACCTCTGCATGTTTAACATAATTGGCTCATTTTTCTGCTGTTACCTAAACATGATTATCAATTTTTCAGAACACATTTTACAAGAAACACGTTTTAAGGAATTTTTGGTATTCTAATATCAAATTTCATGAAATATTCTAATTTATGTTAACCTTATTTAGTGCCTCTTCCCACACCACTTTGGACCGATCAAAACCTCGACCTTCCCTCGATACTACATTTTTATCATAAAACCGCTTTGCATCCGACCACATGCTCAATCGCATTAGAGATGCAATGGTTCGGGGGAGTTCTCAAAACTTTATGACCCTCTTTCTTTAACATTTCATCAACTGTATAGCTGTTGATTAGAATTTTTCATTTATGAACAAATTGCCAATCAAATGCACACACCAGAAACTTGTTACATCGAATAAACCAAGCACAGTTAATAACATTCAAACAATATCAATTTGCAATAACTACTCTTAACAGAATGCAATACTATTAATATGAAGAAAATAATATCTTGTTATCTTCTCATACTCCCAATATGTACTTTACAAATGACTAACATGCTTCTGAATTGAAATGAATGTTTTTTATTTAACCAATCCTGCCAAAAAGACAAAACAAAAGAGACATATAACTTGTCTATGAAAAAGTTAATGGAAAAAAGAAAAAGGAATATTATTATACATGTAATTCATTCTTCCTCCATCTGGATGTGGGAGATGGATCTAACAATCTGGAGTGATACCGAGCGTTTCCATAACAATTAAACGGACCCATATTTCTAATAGGAATAAACGCTTGCTTGACCCAATTTTCAAATTTCTCTCCATTCATTGCGCCATGGTAGTCTTGGACAGTCTTCAACATGGTATGAAAGAATAACCCTACATCTGAACAAAGAAGATTTTATTTTACACTCCATAAGGAAAATAAGAATAATAACAAATTATTACACATCCATACCTGGTATAAATCTATTCACACTGCCAGCGTGTAAAATAACAATACGACCGCCTTCGTCAGGTCTACGAAGAAGCCAAATTGATGCCATATTACAACAAATATTGCAATTCTGAAAATATAAGTCTTATTCGTCATTTATTATTATTTAGTCATTATAAAACATAGCTTTAACATGCAATAAACAGTAATTTTGGGATTCTAACCTTTTTGCTAATGCTGGTACAGTATCCTGCCAATTGCTTCTCTCGCAAACCCATCAATACCAGTAATGGGTTTTGATCGCGTTCTCGTCTTCCTATGTGTAACCATTATCTCGTTCCAATCCCACTTGAGAATGAAGGTTGAGACAGTTCTCTGTGAGAGCGAAAACGTGAAATCTACATAAATCTGTCTCTATCGTCTCTAAAAATACACATGGTATGCACTTAAAACTTACGACGAGCGTTGTCCTGATGGAAACGCGCTCCCTTCGTGAGCATGCCTCTCCTCTTTTGAATCCCGCGGTGAAGGTTCTTCTACGTCTCGCAGTAGCGGTTAGCATTGATTGTTGTCCCGGCAGGCATGAATTCGCACAACAATATCCCTTTCCTGTCCCAAAACACGCTCGCCATCAATTTGTCGGCACTCAGTGTTTGTTTAAACTTCCTAGGCTTCGGCGACCCTGGATGTTTCTACTGACGAGATTGTTCTTTCATTTCTGGTGTCGTGTAGTGGACCCTGGTCTCGTCCACAGTGACAATGGAGTCCAAGAATTCGTCGCCATCGGTTTCGTAGGACTGAAGAAATTCGCGGACCGCTTCAACACGTTGACGTTTGTTGTCATCCGTGAGCATTCTTGAGACCCACCTTGCAAAACCTTGGCATACCCTAAATGGTCTCTCAAAATTTTGTCAATGCAGGTCTTGCCTGATCAGGGATCATCTCGCAGAGCTCCCGAACAGTAATCCGTCGATTTTTCAGCATCGCTTCTTTCGCATTCGTTTCGTCCGAAACCGATGGTCGTCCGGAACGCTGTTCATCATGGACGTCTGTACGACCGTGTTTAAATTCTCTGCACCATTTGCGTATGTGTTGTACGCTCGTATACTTTTCTCCGTAGACTCCCCACAGTTAGGAATGAATGTCCATTGGCGCAGTGTTTTTTTTTCACACAAAAAAACTAATCTCAGAGCGTAATTCGCACCTGGCGGGATAAGCGAGTGGGAGCTTTATCTCTAAGGGCTGCCAAGACTGAGCGTCTCAGACAGCTCGCTGGGGTAGGGACTGGGAGAGGGGGAACCAAGGTACACGCCAGTGTCGCCGGATCCCGCGTAACAGCGTTCCTCGCGACTGCTGCGCCTTGGGAACCTTATTTTACGGACAACCCTCTTATAACATTCGTTCTGTAATATTCGCTTCTTCATTAAGTAATATTCGTTCCACACGCTCGATGCAGAAAGAACAGAGCTACAAGATTAAATGAATTGATTCTTTTCAGAGATTGGCAATGATTCTATTTCGAATACCCTGCTAAAACACTGAACATTACTCTTATGGACGATGGCGAAGTAAAAGCGTTGGCTACATTGAATTCATGTTCTGTACCAACATCAAGCCAGTTAGGCTGACAATAAATAAATATAAATAATTTACGGTCAAGAGAGCTGTTACAAACTGCGTATGGCCACATTGAGGACAATAAAGTAATTTACTGCAACTAATACACAATTAACTAATGAACACAATGCTTTTCCGTTCATGAATTTTCTTTAAATAAGTTGCATTTCAAAAAGCAAAATATCGTGACTTTTACTATAAAGACGATAGGAAATGATATAACACAGTTGACTAACTCATATACAAAAGGCTTAATTATAAACATATTAATTTATTTTAACAAATAAAAGGGAAGAAGAAAAGGAAAGACGAATGTGAATTTACTCGTGGACTGATGAGAAGAGCCTCGATCCATTAATGAATTTCAGTAATTTACTAACATCCGTTTCATTTCCGAGAATTGTTGGTAAATCTGCAGCCAGACCGAATTTCTCCGTATTCCAGTGTATTGACTGTAATCAGTTAGGTGAAGCACTTTCAAAGAACTACATTTCTCACATACGGGTTGATCAAGTTGGAAGAGATACCGATGAGTGAGAGGACAGTGTCCCATGCGCAGGCAGGTCAGTAAAACCTCGCACCTAGCTAACCTACAGGAACTGTTCCACGATTTACCGGAGGACTTCCTTCCTTCAACAGCCAACCTCTCATTGTTAAATTCTCTCAGTATCCTGGTCTTGAAGAAATTAACGATGTCCCTTTTTGGAATCTGGAGAAATTCACGTGTTTCTTGAGGTATGCTTCCTCGTATCGTCTGATTCCTACGTGTTCGGGAACCCAGCAAAACATAACGTACTTTCCGTCACTTTGGAGAGAGAAAAGAATATCCGGGATGTTCTGGATCAGTTTATCGGCCTGGATTGCTTGAAGAGAATCAGATAATAATCAAGACATTTTATCATTGTGTATTAACAGGGATTCATGGGTTCGTCGAACTACCTAATACTTGGAGCAACATCAATATCGAGACTACTTTAACATAGTAATAGAACTTTAGCAATTGAATGCAACATGGTTTATTCCACAAAAATCAAAATGCATGAAGTGCAAACTTCAACAAAAGCAAGAACATTTATGAAATCAAAACTATTAAGCTAAAACTACCCAAAATCAATTCACTCACACATTCCCACACTGATAGCCCCGACAAAAACCACGATTCGCATTTGCGCATTTTTATTGAAAAGTCTTTTAATAACAGCGTTATGTTTTAGTGACTGCATATTCTTTCATTCACTTACTGGAGTTATAATTGTCCACTGATTTGAGATCAATGTCCTAGATGGCATCCTCGCATAAATAGAATAAGTAAGATCTCACCAACACAGTAAATGCGAAGAGAGAAGCTTGTATTCTCGTCTCTTTCAATAGCCGTTTCGTTGACTTTCAGACCAATATAGTTTGCAGCGAAGTCAACTGCCTCATCCCCTTTTTTACAGCTGAGTTGACGACCTCCCTCGTCATAACCTTTTAATGAAGACTTTAAATTAATTGACCACGGCACAACGAAAGTTTACACGTCGCCCCGTGTTACTTCGAAAGTTCAGTGCGTTTCAATTACTTTTCACAAGTAGCTTGAAGCTTCACCGTTGGACAGTGATAAGCACTGGCGATTGTTCCACTGAAGAACCAATTATTCGCGATCTAGACTGGACATAAAAGTTTCTCTTGTTCGATTCCCGGAGAGTTATTTCCACGAACACTGCAACTGACTCCAAAACGTACGTCCAACTATCTTGCACATGCGACACGTCACGCGGCTCTCGATCTCAGTAACTTAAGAGACTTCGACTGACTCGTCGAACTGATCTCAACTCGAATTCATATTCCTAAATAGTTTATAATCGAACTGATCTCAACTCGAATCCGTATTCCTAAATAGTTTAAATCGAATTGATCTCAACTCGATGCATCCGATCACCCGCTATTATCCTTTCCCCCTCTCCCAGGCACGCTAACGACTTCAAAGTTTCCAGTGCAGTAGCTCAAAATGTGGTTTATCGAAAACTGACTCATTGATTGGTGTTCCCTTTCAATTTGGCTGTTGAACTACGGCGTCTCAACCGCCTCCTTACCCCGTTCCCATGCTCTGGAAACACCTGCTTCTATCATTTTAATTCGATCACTGTATCAAAACATTCCATCTGTAACCGTCTCTTTTAAACCTCCGGCGTTGTTTTTTATGATGTGATTGACAAGTCAGCTACCAGACTTTATAGTCCATTGGAATCGTTACGATTTAAATGCTTCTCGCAACTTCCGCGTCGAAATACGAATATTTCAAGCAACTAATACTGCTTCTAATGAGTGATTCTTAATCAGAAGTCACAGTATTCACTCCCTTGCAATAGAATTTGAAAAGATAGCACCACATTCTGGAATCATATCCATAGCCCAACTAAAGCAGTCAGAGAAATCGTCGTTGGTAGCATTGCTGCTATCACTTATTTTATGTAGCTGAGATTTTTAAGAACAATTCATGCAACCAAAATTGCATTAGAATCAGTGATAACCATATCATCAGTTAATTTCACATTATTTACAAGTTTCTTTAATTGGTTATAACTATCTGTATGAAATAGCATACCTTTACAAACAAATCTGGGGTAGAGCGTACTTGGTGCTGCAAAACTGGCTCATACTGAAAGTTTTCTACTATAATCCTTTGATTTAAGGTTAGTGATATTGTTTCTGGTCTGCCGAACAATCGTATTGATTCCTCATAAGCTGTGCAATAAGATAAAATTATTTTGAAGATAAACGACTTATCTTTGCACATGAACTATTGGGCGTAGAGAAAACTTATTCCCTTATCGTCTATAGAAACAATTTCAATTAAAACTCGTAGATATGTTGAGGGACAGATTGAGAACATCGGAACATTTTGGACACAGCATCATTGTAGTTTCTATAGACGTTTCATTCGAAAGGAAAGCATCAAAATCCCTACAGCGCACCAAGTCCGTTACATACTCATATTTAGGAATATTACATTAATATTACACAGCAAGTGTACATTAAATTTCATAAGCTGCACTTAATTATAAATTTCCTCCATACCCAAAACAAAATGTGTCAAACATCTCTGCTGCAATTTTTTTAATATATGCGTACTAATGGCGAGGAGAATCCAGTGCTCCAGATACTTCTTGGGAAACCTGTTCTATGCAAACATATCAGTGAATAAACAAAAGGAAATGTTTCCACTCTGATACTTTTCAGTTTTTACAATCAGCCAAAGAGAATGGAGTTCTTGTTATTTCATTGGGTGGCATGATCGTTCATAAAATTGCCTCAATTTCGGCTATTTCTTGCTTTACCTGTTTCCATAAGTATCCTTGTTGATGTATCCCACTTTGTCTCAACACATTTGTTAACCCATCTAATTTACACACATAAAAAAACATCAATTCTAATGACAATTCGTTCGGTATGCGGGCAGACATCCTCGCACAAAAATAAAACCTGCCTAAAACCCAAATCTCTACCACCAGTAGATCTGTCAGACCCGATCTCGTTCGGTCCTTCATCTACCGTCCACCGCTCTGCTTCACCACACGCTGTTTCACACTGTCAGGTTATTTTCCCCTCCACTGCGTCTCCGAGTTGCCTCTGCCGCTGCCCCATTCAAGTGTCCACCAGCCACCTAGTTGCCATTGGGCGCAGTCGAAACTTCCCTCTGTGGTAACAGGTTACCACACTTTTATCGTTTAAATGCTGCTCATGAGACCTCAATGTAGCCATATCACCACGGTACACTTTGGCAAATCCCCGCCCAACTGCACACTCCTCTTTTTCGTGTAAACAGAAAGAGCAGCATTGCTTACCTCGATTCAATTTGTCAACTTTTGACCTTGGTTGAAAGTCAACGGAACAAATAATTGTGTGCACCTTCACTGTTTGTATCTCATCTGTACCTCGAATTATATGTTTCCCTCGTTTATTTCGGTTGTTACCAACCTCCTTGTATATATTACGTAATGCAAAATTATGTAATTATATTGTACAATATCTTATGTATCTGTCTGATTTCCCTTTCGTTGAATGCAACACTGAAATATAGAGGCGTGTGCTGTCGTTACTGCTAGCGATTTACCGTTCTTAATTCACCAATTTTGCACATGAACTGTTCAAACACAATATTTGGTGTCCCAATTTATTAGTTTGTTCTTATCTTTGGCGGAACTAATACTAACTCAAATTATATACTTTAAGCCATCATGGTGAAAGTAGAGAGAGCTATAAATGAATGGTTTTAAACAAGTATTCATTTCAGGGTTTGATCCGAACCACAAGCCATACAATAATATTTTATCCTTGCTGTAAGGTAAATTATTGTTAGGTACTTGAATTGACCACAATAATTATTTAGAAGATTTAAATACTTGCACATCAGTATTTAATTGTAGCCCCCTTTCGTATGTTTACTTGAGGTAGTCTTTTATAAACAAATTTATTGTCAAAAACCAGTACAGACTGCGTATGACCGCGTGGAGGACAATAAACTAATTTACTCTCCGGAAGCAAGCAAGCGACCATCCCATCAATTCCGCGAACACTGTGATCATCCTCCTCATCACTTATCCTTTGATTTACGAGGAGTCTGTGAACCGTTTCATCCTTAAGCAAATGAATTAACTGATCTTTAAGAGCAAGTTCAATGAAAATATTCAGCTTTTGCTTTAAATGTCAATTCCACATTCATTGTTGCTGTCTCACAACACTGCATTAGTCTCACCAGATTTAACCTCATTTTGGCATTCAGGGTAATAATAATGAGTGATTTTATTGGTTGGAGACACCGGAAATTATTTTTTTAAATGAACATAAACATGTTCCTGTCCGGGCAAATGTCAGTCAATTAACTCTTATGAGACCCTGCAGAGACACAGGATAGAGCGAGTCGCATGACTTATAATGAGCATCTGTCTGTTCTAATATGTCACATTCCTGATACAAAACTTTTCTTTTAATGGGTTCATTTTCATTTATTTCTATTCTCACTCCATTGTCTTCATGCAAGTCTTCATAGCTGTCTGCCCTATCGTCATCCGATAATTCATCAAATTCATGCCCAGAATTTCTCCGTTACTCGTCACTGTCATTTCTGTCTGCGTGCAATCCATCATTGCTTCTCATTTCATCTTCGCCTCTTGAATAAGTTTAGGGGGAACTGGACTGAAAATGCTTTCTTGGAATCTATCTTAAAAATTTGAAAAAAATTATATTCTTCATGACATGTTTTAAAATTTGAAGTCCGCTCGCTGTGGCTCAAAAACATCTGTGAGTTTAAGACATGTTTTTGGGAAAAAGTGATTTTTAGCCTGCGACCTAATTTTGTTCCCAGGACATGCGGTGTTACATAAATAAAAGAATGATAATATTGTGGTGGGTAAACATCCTACCTGACCCACTAAGCAGTCAGCATCTTGCTTCGGCTAGCTAATTGAATTTAGGATGGGGCGGGTTCGGCCCATTTATTTTAAAAAAATACGCATTTAGATAACAATACACAGGTTTGGATAAATTAATTTTTTTTTATTTTACTACCTACACACACATTAAAACAACTATTTAATCACTTCATGCTTACATCCCATACATTCTTCCAAAACTGACATACGTTATCACAACTTCACACTTATTTAAACATAGCATTGGTTTACTTTCAGTTCCAATTTAAATATCTTTATAATTAAAGTCTACTATTTCCATTTGCTACAAGGCGTATGCTATTTATTTGCAAATATAATTATTCCCCACAATCACCCATTTTCCCGATCTCAGATTTATTTAAATAGAGCGTTGGTTCATTACACTGGTCAACAAAATAGAACTTTTCTTCTCATCATAAATGAAAACACATTATCCTAGGTCAGTTTTTTACGCTGATTCCAAATCTGTACTTGATTTTCTTGTACCACGTCTGGTTTATGAGATAATCACAATTATTTTGGTTTCTTAGCTTTTATGTATATTTCAGAGATTTACAGAGAACAGAGGCGTACCAAAGATCATCTACATAATTGTTTAGCTTATACACCACAAATATTTGTCATAAGTTTATTAAGCGCTTGTATATTGAACAAAAATTGACAAAAAATTTAATCAAAATCGTTGTGAATACGATTTTCTTTTGTGCAATTTATCTGGTTCGTCGCGATATAACATCCAACAGAAGTCGGCCATCATGCTTTCATTCCAAAAATCTTGGTAGCGTTTTTCCATTACTTGAATGTCTTGGTGATATCGTTCACCCTGCTCATCACTCTCAGTTCCAAGATTTTCAGGGAAAAAATCGAGAATGTATGTAAAATGTAATGCGATTTGTAGAAAAAGTAATTTCAAAGACATCCCATCTCCTGAAAGGCATCAAGCAACTTTTGAATGCCAGCTTTATAAGTGGGAGATTTGTGATTACCCAGAAAGTTCTGATAAGTCCATGTGAAAGCCTGCCAAGCTTATTTTTCTTCAATGTTGAGAGAATCTATGAAGTTTGTGGCTTGCAATACTTTACGAATTTGTTGGCAAACAGACTCCCACCTTCAATTTTGCAGCGCTTATCTTTGGAAATTTATTTACCAGATACTGAAATCCTGCAGAATTAGCCTTTCTCATGGCTTTCACAAAATTCTTCATTAAGCCAAGCTTAATGTGGAGAGGTGGTAAGAGAATTTCTGAGGATCGACCAAAGGAATATATTGGACACTGTTCCTTCCTGGATTATACTCATCACTTTGATGCCAGTCACGTTTGACATACTGTTCTGCAGTAAACGGCTGTCCTACAAGCCCAGGAAACAACAGAACTTTGTGAACCCTGCTTGCATGCCCATTAGCATTCCAATCACTTTTAAATCACCACAGATATTCCTCTGATGAGTTTTGTAATCGATTGCTTCAAGCAGTATTTTCATGTTTCATGCGTTTCACTTAAATGAACGGAATGCGCAATTGGTATGCAAGTCTTTTCTTTGCCATTATGCAGTAGCTCAGCTTTCAAACTTCGCTTTGACGAGTCAATAAACAAGCGCTATTCAGATGCTATGTGGGACTGCGATAGAGTTTCAAAAAGCCTGTTGATATCATTGCAATCACACAATGGGCCATCAATGACAAAAAGCTTGGATAAGTCAAGATTACATTTTCGATTCTTCTTTTGACAATGATAAGTCTCTAATCAAATCCTTCAGCTCATCCTGGGTAAAGGTTTCTGGTCCTATATGAGAATCAGGGGTATAGTCCGAATCTGTATGATACTGATCACTATTGCCAGCAAAGGTATTAAATTCAGTTTCTTCTTCGACAGAGTCTAGTCCATCCAATGGAGGGACTGGAACAGGCAATGACGCATCATGAGGAACCGGCCTGATGGCTGAATCCAAATTTGGATTCACAATTTTGTGTTTATTTTTGACTGAAAAGCCAGTTGCATTAACGGCACAAAAATAGCTATCATTAAGGTGATCCTTTGGTTCCCTCCATATCATGGGTGTTGCAAATTGAAGCGAAGTCTTCCGCTTATGAAGCCAATCACGTAAACCACTAGAACACGATGTAAAAATAATGAGCTGAGCCCATGATTTGTCCTGATCGCCTGGTGGACATCCAAAATACATTTTGTAGATTTTCATAAGCTCATTTGTAATTTTACGTCGTTGTCCTGAATGTGAATATTGTAAATAATCCGCACACATAGCAATATGTGTCTGGGTGATTTTTACATTTTCTAGGCATACTAAATGAAATGATTTGTTATTATTATTTAAATTGTAACAAAATAACAAATATTGCGAAACATATATAATTCATCTCATCACAAAAACTAGACGTGCTACAGAAAAACTAGAAATGGATTTGAAATCAGCGTTAAAAAATCTATCTAGTCCACCTAAAATCACGTCTGATGAAAAATACTTGTTGATCAATGTTATCAGTTCCAACCTAATTTGCTTCTTAATTATGAAACATTAGACACTCAATTTTGCGAGATAAGTTTTTTGGTTTAAAATAGTGGTAAAACCACACCTGGTATTAGTTTCCACCACGGAGCACACGCTTATTCATGCCTGTAGTCACTCGCCACTTTGCAATTTTTCTGAACGCTGTCAGAAACCATATACCTTATTGATATATGGATACTTGTCTTGCATATATCCATACATAATTATTGTACACAACCGTGCCAAAGTTGAGTACACATAAAACTAAATTAATATGAGTCTGTGGTAAGCGTACCACCAACTCATATTTGCCGCGGTCGCAACAGCCGTCGGGGCAGCTCGGGCCGCCCCGGCCGACGTCGAGCCGGGCGCACTCAGGCAGGACAAGCGAAGGAGAAACCCCTCCTTCCCCACCAGGCGGCCAGCGCGGTAACTCACCGCGCATGACCACCGCCGCCATCAGACTGGCGGGAAAACCGCCACCGCCGCCTCCTGGGCCTCCTATTTTTAATATAGGATATTTCGACCTGTTGATATCCATCTTTAAAATAAGAAGTTAGCCATCGATGTGGAGGTCCACGAGTGCCTAAAAAATGCAATTTGGAAAGGAGAATTCCGTGATCGATGACATCGAATGCTTTGGATAAGTCAAGAAAAACACGCTGAGGATTTTCTCCGCGGTCAAGAGATGTGGCAACATCGTTTAAGAAGGAAAATATGGCGCTTGTAGTGGAAAAGGATTTCCTAAAACCGTGTTGATCGTCAGAGAGAATGTTATTTTTTGATAAAAAATCTAGCAGGCGCTCACAGAACAATTTTTCTAGAATTTTTGAGAAAGTGGGTAGTAGAGATATTGGTCGGTAATTTCCAATATTGAGTTTTTTTTCTTTCTTGTGTAAAGGTTTCACTTTAGCTCTCTTAAATATGTTGGGAAACACCCTTTCCGATAAAGAACTATTAAAAATATTTATGAGTACACACGTAGTGAGTCTGATTGGCGGCCTACTTACGTCGTCTTTGGGCTCGACGAATGACAATGCCTCGATTTGAACTAAAATGCGTAATTTTCGTCGCTCTTCTGACAAACACATTACAGGATTCTATTTTCGCAGTGTCCGTTTCTGTCAATTCATTGTCATCCTCGCGTGCGACGTTCACGCTCTTGTCATCCCCCTCGACGCTTTGCCTAATTCTAAAGAAATTTGGTTCTTTTCTCCTATGCACGACCTCACTTGTACCTTTGCTAGCCACCCGTGCTGCAATTCATCTCTATCTCGGGCCTTTGGCGGTAAACCTAGTTATTCGCAATCACGCGTTACATCTTTTCGGCGCAAACTTTAATGAAATCCTTCGTCGCTTCGACTTTCCCCTTTTTATGGTTTCTTCCGTTGTTACAGGGCTTGTTTTGAAATACCCTCGAACCGTCTTCCCTTTGAATTTCCAAAAGCACTCATGCCTTCTTTATTACATTGTGTGTCCTTCCGTCCCGGTTTTTTTTCGCACTCTTACTCTGTTTCTTTGAAGTGTGTTCCTTATCGCGCCGTACAGTCTACCGCGTAGGCGTCCGTCGTTCGGGGTGGTTCGTTTCATGTTGTTTTGTTGCTTTGTGCGGTCACTCAGGCCGCGCGTTCCCCATCCCTTCGCTACCCTTTAATCTCCTTTTTGAAAAACATCCTCCTCGAGTGCGCCACAGTTAAATTTAATGCTTTCTTTAATACATCTCATTCTGAATTAAATTCTCTTACTGCGGGCAATATCAATGTATTGATTAATATCGTATATGGATCTTTCTTTCAATTTTGGCTTCAGAAAGGAATGTGGGAATAGTCATAGCTTTTTATCGTTTTTCTTCAAATTTTCAGTCCTGGATCAGAGATAAAATATTATTCATGTATGAATGTCTGGGTCCTTTTTTACCAGATTACATTTCTTTCCCAGTAGTATTCTACTAATACATTTTATTAAAAAAATAGGGCAGCACTGGGCCAAATTAATATTGCAGTATTTTTTGAGTACTTACAATACTTTTTTCCATAAGAACTGTTGTATTGCAAGTTGTAAATGCTCATTTTCAATACGTTCTCTTATATCTTCTGCACTCTCGGTCTTGTTGGAGAAAAGAAGCTGCTTTAAAAGTTCGGTAATATTACTGGACTTGCACCATCCCGAAGCTTAATTCTTTTTAGAGGACTTTGAAGTTTTCTACCATTTTCTTCGACGCAACTTACACTTCTCGGTATGCCTTATTTCCGGTAGTGAGCTTCGCACACCTAAAAAACGAAGGATAGTGAAATTTGTTTTTACGTCAAGTTGTATTCCATACTACCTCAGTGTTTTCAAGAACAACCTAACTGAAGAAATTAGTAATGCATGTGTCATTGTGAAGACTATTGTGAGTTCTATCGAACTCTTTTCCTAACTATGATATTGGCAAAAACAAGACCGACCAAATCTTTTAACACTCTTTCCGCATCATTCTTCTCCTAAAATATGAAACATTTTCAAAGTTGATAGATTGGTTTGAAGAAAAAATATACAATTCCATTAAATAAAAAGAAAAAACAGAATATTATTTCCCAAGACAATACAGAAAGCTGGTGAAACTGCGTTCTGAAGTTTTTTGCATCAACGTTAATATGTTATTCATACTCTCTAAAACCGGAGTCGGTGTTTCTTCGTTATAGATCCACATGTGTACGAGACTCACATAATTATAGCAAAATACATCTTAATACTTCAATAACGCTAAATTTTAGTAGATGCTTTAAATGTATATTTATATTACATAATAATTGAAAGACGTTATATTATAAAACTGGTTTAAATATGTAGATTAATTTTGAATGATTAACTTTTAAATTTAATAAAAATATTCACTCTAAAAAAGTAGCTTCCAGAAAATTTGGTATGTACCGTGCATTTTCTGCCACCACGAAAATGGAACGAGATGTCTTAATTTGGATTCATAAGACTCTCTTCATAAAGTGTTGAACGATATATTTCTCTATGTGGAAAAAATTACTACAATTCGTGAAGTGTCTGGAAAGTGAAATTGATACTCTTGGGCGCAGGTTAATACATTTCAAACTAAAAAGTAAAAGGTAGACGACTGTTTCGTTCAGTAAGGACAGACTTCTTCACATAAATGCACAATGGCTTTCGATTGGAATAAAAATACCAAGTTTTATTTCGCTCTCAAAAAACATTTTGGTGGTGTTCCGGTGCAACGAAATGAAATATGTTAAACCTCTGGTAGAATACCCTGGAACACAACCGGTGAATGGAATTGGAGGACCAGCTTCCTTGTGGAAACAAATATGTGGAATAAATGAATAGTCAAAACAATTGAATATGAACGTTGGAATTTAATAAAATTACGCTCGTCCCAGCATGGTAATCAGAGACATAAATTAAAATATTGAGCACATTAGTTTTATACACATTAAAAAAACAATAAAATGAGATAAAATGTGATTGCACTTTACAATCAAAAAACCATAATTAAGAATGCCTGATGGCAGTATAGATTAGGATAATTTCAAAATGAATTAGCACACAAGTGCTGCAAATTAAAGAAAACAGAGCTCTGTTTCAAAACCTTTAATATGAAATGGGTTAAATCAACTGCACACCTTTCGTGAGAGTAATACAATTGTATATTGTAAATAAATTATATTAAACTTTATCGTAATGCTATGGATTCTACATACAATATTTACAAGTGTTCTGGCATACAAAACATGAATTGAAAATGCAATTGCAGGGTCAAATGTCATGTATCCCTGCGAAAATAGTTTGCATTACGTTAATGTTGGAGACAAGTCTTGCTTCAGGGCATAAATACCCGCGCACGCTCACCAGTCAGTATGGAACTACTTAATTCTGAAATATTGATGCTCAATTTTTTGGAATCCAGCCGGAGGCGTCCTCGATCCGTGTTTGGATATCTTCAGCAACTTCGAAGTTGGAGGAATAGTAGTACACGCTCCGATTAACATGTAAAGTGCACGCACTGAATCTATAAGCACGAATTTACTCACGATCTATGCACGCACATACTCATTGGAGCTTTTCCCCAGTCGCGAGCGGCAATTATTATAATTGCATTCTCCAAATATTAATAGAGAAACCGACTTTGTAGTCGGGCGGATGCTGGAGCGAAAAGGTATGTCTGTATGACTGAACGAGTGGTAGACGACTGTGTCGGGTGCGAGGGTGAAGAAAAGCAGGTGGGGTGCCGCAAAAGTGAAGGGGAGCCCGTCTACTGGCACTATCTTACGGCGGGCTAAGGTAGCTCAATGCTAATGCGAGCAATTTTGGGCGAAAATAAGGTGCGAGAATTGCGAGTGAAAGTTGTCTTGCGGAACAAAGGAAGACCACCATAGCCTGCACCTTTGGGGTTGAGAGGGTGCCAAACCTATCCTCGCTGACAGGTTCTTCGGAGCAGGTACCCTAACTTAGGGCAAGCGTAATTGCCAACCGGGCGAGAATTATGTGTGCCGAAACAGGAGATTAAATGAACGAAAAAGAGAAGGGCAACAGATGAGGTCACAAGAAAAGGGCCTACGACCGATATGTAGCATCAATCAGTCAAAGAGCAGAAAAGAGTAAAATAAAAAACGTTCATCTTCTGAAACCAGATTAATATTTATGAAGGCAAATTTAGTGCTAGCAAGCAGTACGAAATGATATTCAGCAAACAAGAATATTTACAGAGAAATGTAGTACGAATTAAGAGTCTATTTGCGAGATTTCATTGCAGAAATCAATCATCAAGACCTTCTAAATCACGCATCTTCCAGATTGTTTCTGTGTTTGATTGAAGTTTTACGTACATCGTGAAGAAAAAACATCCAGTAATGCTGTTTATAAGAAGGGATTTGATGGGTTGCGGCAATCTCAGTTTAAGCAGAAGCTTCAGAATAATAGATGGCGCTTTAAACATCTTCCAAAGTTGTCGAGTACATTTGCATTTATTTGTCTGTGTTGATGGCAAGGGGAAATTAATTTTGCAAAATTCCACACCATCGCTCTCGAGTTTTTTCGTTTGTTTTTTAGATGCATGCGGATTCTTTACAATCAAGAAAGCATAGATGACCTTGTGAAGAAATCGAACATATTGACAGTTAAGTGAAAGCATTAAAAGTGAATGAAATGCCAAAATGTAATAAATTATCAATATTGAGCGTACCTTACTAAGAACTATGGTCGGTGGGAGAGTGTGTAAATCTGTAAGTGAAACAAGCTCGACAATGAGGTATTATATTTATAGAATATGCTCAATGGGTTCTGGTAAACTAGAAAAAATATTCAATTTCAGAAGATTGCGTTATTCATTTTACACACTAGGATGATGATTATTGAATTGCTCTTGCATTTACAGTATGAAGCAGTTGGAGAAAAAAACAGCAGATTCAACATGATTACAACAGATAGGTGAAACTCCTTGTAGACATTCCTAAGCAAAGTGTTGCTATTTGGACTTCAGTTTGCTACGTCTACTTCCAAAATAATCGATAAATTCTTAAATTAAATCCAAAACAAATTTTTTCACGAACGCACTAGTCATGTTTATTAATATTTTCGGCGTTTTGGCTCCACAAATGGGTTACCCTTCTCAAGACTAAAGTATAAAAATATACAAACTATTAAATACGTAACACAAAGATTCAACGACATAATAAAAAGAGGGCACGTGTACTTACAATTAAAACTACGAGGTATATAGAGTCATAAATGATTAGTCGGGACACACAGAACCTCAATGTGTGTGTTCTAAGTCATATACGTTCCAAACACAATAAGGCGCTTATGGTGTGTAAATCCCAGAATGAACATCTCCGTCTCGTGTAGTTCCAGGAGTGAACTCTAGCTTCAGACAATCACCCCTAACAGTAAACTTCTAAATGATTTTACTTACCCTGTCGTAGCATTTGCTTAAGTTAGCGGTATCCAATTCATGGGGTTGTTTTGATTTTTATGTATAACGTTTCCGGAAATAAACGTATAGAAAGGTTGCTTTTTCTATTCAGTATTTTGATGTCCTCCCAACCTCTGATGGTCATTTTTTAACATATGGTTGGTGATAACATTGAATCTATTAGGGTGTTGTTTGACATTATTCCTATGTTCCTTGATCCTGGTTACTAAATGTCTTGGTTTGTCCAACAAATGTGGTGTCACGCTCCTTTCAATTTATTCTATACACTACATGAGTGTTAATCTTTTTTATTTTATCCTTCTTAGTTCGGATGGTTTTTTTTCCTTTTGAGTTGCTAAAACGTCGAAAATATTAATAAATTTCACAGGTATGTTTGTGAGAAACTTTTTTGGCTATCCAAATCAAACTCCCTCACGAACATACCAGTCACGTTTACTAATTTGTTTTCGACATTTCAGCTCAAATGGATAGCCCTTCTCAAATCTGCAATATAAAACATGTTTCACAAATATTTAACGGCATAATAAAAAGAGGACACATGTACTCACAATTAAACCAAGAGGGATATCAGATCATTTCATATTTGCCGGAACACCTAACCTCAATGCGCGTCCTAAGTCAAAACTGTTCAAAACACAATAAGGCTCTAGAGGAGATTAGCTCTCAGGAAGAACATCTCCGGAACAGAGTTGTACCACTGGTTTCGGGCAATCTCCCAAAGAAATATTTTATTAACATTTGATGTTGAATACAACATTGTAACTGCATTTGTGTTAATTTAAAGTAAAACAGATAGTTATGATTAAAATATAGTGTATACTGGGTACGGTTGTAACAATTTTTATTTAATCGCCCATAATTTTGTTAGTACGCCAGTTAGATGGAAAAAAGTGTTTTTAAAGTAAAGTGTACATTTGTCTACGTATAAATACTAAAATTTTATCCCTAAGTTCAATGGTTAATTCATAGGAGCAAATTAGAGAAAAAAGAAAAAGTGACAACCTACCACACTCCAGGGGCGGTTGTGACAATGCTTCTGGTTGGTAGTGAGAGGTTCCGAAATACCAAAACGGTCTAAAATCACTTTTATTGCAAGTAATATCTAACAATCTTCTGGAAAAATTTAATATTTACGTAATAAAAGAAATAGAACATGGGAACTCTTTAATCGCTTATAAATAATAAGGCACTGTAGCATCTATAGTTATTATAAGTCTTCATATTACAAACAGTCAAAACAGTTAACTAAACATTTCTAATTATACACTGCGGTAACTATGTCAAAATACAAAACAAATATTAATAAAAGTTAAATCACAATCAGTGAAACAGAAAAGTGAAAATGTCTTCAAGAAAAAAATAAATATTTGTATATCAACTTACAAATTGGAAGATATGTAAGATTCACTTTGTTCTAATTACCGAAAAGTATATATTATTATTATTATTTGACATTATTGCCACTAGGACAGTGATTAAACTTGAAAATATCATTTCTATTCCTTCTTCCTCTTCTCTTCCCAAAATCTCTTCATTCTTTGACTGTGTTCATGTTTTCTTCTATCTGTCCATACTTTCCCTGTTTTCTTTTTTTCTTTGGGTTCAAATTTTGCGTTTGCAACTGTTTTTCGGAAATGGTCTCTTGATTCTATCAGTTCATGATTAATGCCTACACGTTGTAGATCTTCTTCTACTTCGTGGAACCAGTTAGTTTTCGTTACCGAACTATTTACTACATCAAATATTTTCTTTGTCAGTCTGTTATTGTCCATTCTGTAGATGTGTCCATAAAATGCCAGCCGACGCTTTCTGATCATGTCTGTGAGTCTTTCTGTGTCTTCATACAGTTCTGTAGTTGGTCTTTTCACCCAAATACCGTCTCTGTGAATTGCTCCAAAAATCTTCCTCAGGATTTTTCTTTCAATTTTTTCTGTGTCCTGGATGCCTGACGCTCCAAGTGTGGTCGTTTCTGATGCGTAAAGTGCTTCCGGTAATACGACTGTATTGTAATGCCTAAGTTTGGCTTGTTTTGATATATTTCTTTTATTATAGTGTGTCCAGGTCAATGAGTAGGCTTTCTGTAACTTTTCCGTTCTTTCTAGGTTGGATGCCTTGTTTGATCCACCCATCTGTATATATTCCCCCAAATACTTGAATTTTTCCACTCGATTCACTATCCCGTATTTTGTGTTCATGAAATGTGTTTCCTTATTTTTTCGTTCCATGTAACGTGTTTTTTCATATGAGATTTGCAGACCTGTTTTGATTGAAATTTCATGCAAAAGTTGTATTGCTTCTTGTGCTTCTTGTCTATTGTTACTGAGTATCGCTAAGTCATCAGCAAACGCCAGGCATTTTATTATTGTCTTGTTTGTACGTGTTCTTCCCAACTGAATTCCTTTTACTTGTGTTTCCCATTTTTTAATAATCTTGTCTAAGACCATGTTGAATAGCAATGGGGAGAGACCGTCCCCTTGTCTTACTCCTGTTTGTATACCGAATGATCCTGAAATTTCCCCCATAAATTTTACTTTGGATGTGGTGTCTGTGAGAGTCTGTTTTATAAGTGAACCCGTTTTTCTATCTACTCCATATTCTTCTAACACGTCAAAGAGGGTTTGTCTGTCTATGGAGTCGTATGCCTTCTTGAAGTCGACAAATGTTACAACAGTGTTCCTTGTCTGCCTGATTTTTAGGATTGTCCGCAGATTCCAAATCTGTTCAGAACATGATCTTCCTTTTCTAAATCCTGCTTGGTATTCACCTATCCTCTTATCAACTTGAGCTTCTAGTCTGTTGAGTAGAGCTTTTGAAAGAATTTTGTAAGTAACCGGTAGTAATGATATCCCTCTGTAATTATTAGGGTCTGTTTTGTCACCCTTTTTGTGTAGCGGATGGATCAACGCACATTTCCACTCGTGTGGAATTTCCTCAGTATTCCATATATTTAAAATAATTTTATGGATTTTATTTATAATGTTAGGATCATTGAGTTTCCAGAACTCTGCAATGATACCATCTTCTCCTGGGGCCCGGTTGTTTTTCAGCTGTTTAATTATCTCTTCTACTTCAGTGATGGTTGGTGGTTGCGAGTCTGGATTTAGTGTTATTTTATTAAAATCTAATCTTTCTTCAGGTTTCTCACAATTAAAGAGTGTATCAAAGTACTTTTTAAGAATTTCACTGTTTTCTCGGGTGTTCGTTTCTAAAGATCCATCAGTTCTTTTAAAGCAGATATTTG
>NNCF01127221.1:49207-124831 GCA_002313205.1 Laupala kohalensis
TATATATATATATATATATATATATATATATATATATATATATATATATATAATGTATATGTATAGGCCAAGACGTCATGACCCATAACCTAGTCCCACTCTCCGTGTTGCGCACCCGACCCAGTTTAACTGCTGACAGTTCTCTCCACTGTTGCCTTCACGACAGGTCACTTCCATACAGATCGTCAAGAACTGTCCAGCCAAAGAGTGGAGAAAGAGAGGAACTGCAGATGACTAAATCCAGCCCCGAGAAAGATCGGGAAGCTGTACAGAAGTGGGTGAAGAGACCCGTGTGAAGGGGCACTATATCTCGGCTATCTAACAGTTTTTCAATAAAATTACCCTTTGGGCAGTTGTGTGAAGAAACCCACATATAGTTATGGGAATTGAAATCCCCGACAATAAAAAATGGGAGAGGCAACTGGTCCATCAGACCGGCAAGATCTTTCTTCGTGAATGACTGCCCGGGTCGGATATAAATATAAGGGTAAATGTAAGGGATGGTAGTCTCATCCTCTTGCATACGGTCTGAAAGACGATTGATATAGATACTTCTTTGGCATAGATTGAAGCGTCTACGAGCGCAGCGACTCCACCTTTTCTGTAGACCGTCTTCTAAGTCCGCCCTATGACAGGTATAACCACGTGAGAGAAATATTGCTTTGGTAGGTGTTTCCTGAAGACATACTATTAGAGGAGAACGACGAGACAAATTAGAGTTTGAGGATATCTGAACGGACAAGAATGCCATTCAGATTCCAGGAAAGAGGAGCCATGGTCTGGAATTTATCTGCTCTTTCTGCGATGTTTGGATTTCTTTTTGTTGATGATTATAAAGTCAGCTCTAGCTGCGGTCCCCTCCCGAGGAGAGTTGCCGTTATCAATGCTAGAGTCATCACTCGCGGACATACATTACAAGTCCTCTATTTTTGCTTCTTGAGCGTCGCCGACTATGGGAAGGTGAGCGAACGACATTTGAAGCTGACTTTAAAAAGTTAGGTTTATGGGACTTCTTGGTATTAGAAATTCTTTGCCGAGAACGACCCCGAGATGGACGTCGGGGGTTCGTGGATCCGCAGGCTTCGGTTTCTGGAATGTAGTGGCCGTAGATATTGAAACAGACGCGGATGTTGAAGTTAAGACGGATGTTAATTTTTGTTTAATAATTTTGTATTTGGTGGGTATAATTATTTCACATCCCAGACGTTCTTTAAATCCGGAAGGATCGTCCAAACATGTCTCGTTTCCAGAGTCGCACTTCGCTGTTTTGTGTATTACTTCTAAATCCACCTGACTCCCAAAGGAGTCTGTAGGTCGTTTCGAGGAGGTCGTCGCCGACGCAAATGTTTTATGCATGCTGACGGGATGTTGTATCAGATAGCGACGTCTACCCTCAGGAAAAGAGATCTTATCCGTGACTCGGGTTTTTTATTCTTTCTCCATTAAATACTTTGCTCATACGTTTGAATTGGAAGGGTGATTCTCCTTAGAATTCACAGAACACGGGGGCAACGAACAAGGTGATGGCTCGTGTGCTGGCTGACCTCAAATCATGCAAACATCGCAGGACGACTTGCATCGATCGAAAGAATGACCGAACTTGTGGCACTGAAAGCACCGCAAAGGGTTCGGCACATACTGACGATCGCGCATGTTTATGAAACTACAAGAGATACTCTCTTGAAGTGTGGGCCGTTCAAATGTGAGGATTAGTGTGGAAGTGGGGACTAACTTTCCCTGAACCTTCCTTTTTATCCTATGGACATTAACCACACCTTAGAGATCAAAGGTCTTGCGGTCTTCATGAGACTCATGTGCAAAATTGTTGTGGTTGACTACTCCTTTGCACATGTTCAGGCTAGGGTGTGTAGAAGTCTTTATCTTAAGGCCTAAAATTTGTGTTCATGTCAAAATCGTCTCTCTTTGTTTGTCTGTACGGGCTTCCAACTGAATATCTACATTCCGTTGGCGCATGACAGACTGCAACTTGCCAAATGATTCATCGATCGCCTTAGCAAGGCGACAGGCACAGATTTAAAGGTTTAAACCTCTTCCAAACACTGCAATAGAAAGCAACAAGTCATTGTGGGCCTATCGCTAGCCTTACAAAAGAAACTGTTGAGGTCAACAGTTTCGCCAACAAGTCGCCTCTTCCTAGAGAAAGAGGGGAAAAGAGGGAGAGCGACATGAAAGGGACAGGCTGAGGGGCATTAGTTTCCATGTGAATGATTTTTTAATTTCATACCTGTGTTCGCCACCCACAACGCAGTCCAACAAGGGGACACCACAATGGGGTGCTAGGGTTGACACGGGGATAGAGCGGGGGCACACAGGTTTCTTTAAGCAGGGTTGGTTCAACGCCACTGAGCAACGAGAAGGACCCCCTGCCCCATCTCACCCTGGACTTCAGTCGAAGACCCAGTCCGAGCCGATTATCCGGGGGTGGGTTAGATCCCGATCGCCGGTCTAGAAGAGACCGAGGGCAAAGACCTATTAGGGTGCATCTAAAGTTCCTCAACTCACCAGGATTCACATTCCCTCCGACACGGACCATCATGCACGGCAAACACATAGGTGAGCGTTCAGCACACAGAGAAGGCTAGTAAATAAGATAAAAGCGATGAATGTGAAAAAGTAGATAATTAGAAAAGGATAGTGCAAAGAAAGAAATGCTTGAGAGCCCTCCCTGCATCCCACCGTCAGGACGTGGACTGATATCGACGGCTGTATGATTCGCTGGATGCTTTGTATGGATTGTTCATCAGCATGTTTCCACATATTCGCTACTATACTGTCTTCGCCTGATGCCTTGTTGTTCTTTAGGCTCTTGATAATCTCCCTTATTTCTTCTATGGTTGGCGATACGGAGTCTGGATTTCTGGAAGTGGGCTCATGGAATGTGAGTCTCCCTTTAGGTTCCTGTGCATTGAGGAGCTTTGTGAAATACCCTGCTACAGTATTGGTACAATCCTTGTTGTTGAACTGAAGCTTCCCATCAGGTCCACGAAGATGTAGGTTGGGAGCTGTGTACTGTGTCGTCTGTTTTTTGGGTTCTCTGTAGAAATCCCTTGAGTTGTGTCTCTTAAAGCCCTCCTCTGTCTGTTGTATTAGACTTGTTATGGTAAAGTATTAACAGTTATTTTTCTTTGTGTAAGAAAGGTTTGTTAGTTGACCTCATTTTTGCACTGGTTCCAACTGACCCAGGCTTTGTGTCTTTCTTTTATAGCCTGGTCACATGAAGTGGTCCACCAGGGATGCTTACCTTTATTGGATGAGGCAGGCATGGTTTCTTGAGCAGCGTTCAGTATAGCTTTTTTAAAGTTGCACCACCCTTGCTTCTGCGTGTTTTCCTTCAGGGTGACTTGGAAAGCACGGTCTTCATCATTCAGTTGGATGTGGAACTTTGGTATTGTACTAATTTTGGTGGTATTAGATGGTTGCAGTGGTTTAAGGTTGGTTTTTACCAGAGATAGGTAATGGTCCGAGTCTAAGTTTGTTCCCCTTAGCACCTTGGCATTCTGTATCTCCTTATGATGCTTTTTATCCATGGCCACATAGTCTATCTGGAATTCGCCTAGCATTGGATTTGGGCTTTTCCAAGTCTTGGCCTTCGTAGGCAGGGGTTTGAAGGTGGTTGATTTTAGGACCAGGCCATACTTGTCGCAAAGGTTCTCCGTTTTCGTTTGTCCTCTTATGGACTGGGTAGAGGTCTACTATCCTGCGATATTTTTTCTTCTTCCCAACTTGTCCGTTGAAATCACCCATGAGTATTGTGGTATGATGGTGTGGGATCTTATCCAAGGTTTCTTCTAGAACGCTCCAGTATTGCTCAACTACCTCTAGGTCTTTTCTGTTTGTATCGTTTGTGGGTGCATGGAAGTTCATTATGGTACATGCCTTATTGTGGCACCTCAAAGATATTGAGGAGGTGCTACCATTATGTGAAGTGAACCCTATTATGTTATCAACCATACTATGATGTACAGCAAAGCCAGTGCCCAAGTGTGGGACTGTCTTCATCACTCTGATGCCTGGTTTCCCTTTGCAGATCCTGTATCCTTGGGATTCGAATGCATCTTCATTCGTGAACCAAGAGTTTCTTGTAGTGCTGTGATTTTCATGTTATGTTTGCCCAGCACGTCTAGAGTATGTTTGAGTTTACCAATCTGTAGCCAGGAGTTGATGTAGATTGTAGCTAAGTAGGTGATGTTTTTCTAGTTTTTCTGCTGCTTTTTGCATAGTGGAGTACATGAAAGTGCATGCTCCCAAGAATCCGATGACCTGCTTGCCCCATCAAAAGTGAGGGTGTACTGGTTACCACCTGGGGTATTCTTTGTATTAATATTTCCCTTCATGTTGAGTCAAACAATTATGTAAATGTGGCTACCCTTGTGGGTAACAGGTTGTGTACTGAAGATTGTTAACCCTGAGGATTGAATATTTGGTCCGCGAGAGCTTATTTATTTCGCTCAAGTCCATCGGCAATCCGGTTAGGATCCTTCCTTTTATCCGCCACCTGGGTAGTGCCACATAGGAGTATCACCTCTCCATTTTTTGCGGCAGCGTAACAGATTCGTGGATATTGTAACGTACTTATCGATGGAGGGTTATTGGTAACTAGTCGCACTTTGGAGCGATTATTGTATCAAAATTATACTTTGATTAGTGTAGTGAATAATGATTTTACCTTGCCCACTCATCAGTCAGCATTCTACTCAGCTAGATCTAATTAATTTGGGATGGGGCGGGTTTGGCCCATTTATTTTATGAATATACACATTTGAATAATAATATACGGTCTGGATAAATTAGGTTTTTATTTACGTACTACTCACTTATTTCAAATAACTTGTTTTCTACTCATGCGTTCCCCCAAAAACCACACGATAACACAACCTTATAGTTATTTAAATGAGACATTAGTTCACTGTGAGTTCCAATCTAAGTAGCTTCATAAATAATCATTGTTTACAATTTCAATTTATTGCAGAGCTCTATTTTTTTCTTGTTAATACACCCATTTCCCACAAAAAATCACTCATTAACAAGATCTCAGATTTGTTTAAAATGAAGCGTGTGTTCAATGTCAGTTTCGATCTATTGGCTTCATAATTAATAAACATTTATCATTCAAATTGGCGATTTTTTAAAATTGTGATAAAACACCCTTGTTCTTAATTTTTTGCCACGGAGCACACGCTTGGTCACCTGTGTAATTACTCGCCACTTTGCAGTTTTTTTGATCGCAGTCAGAATTATTTACCTTACTGATATGTTTACAGTTGACTTGCCAGACTCGAAACTACGTGGGTGCTTGGGCTTCTTCCGGATTCTATGACCCGGAGACCGCTTTGTAGGCTTGGCGCCGTTTAACAGCGTTGACGCGTAGTCGGTGACCCTTGGCCTGCTCGTCACCCCACGAAGGTTGATACAGCTCGCCTCCCGTCCACTCGATTATTTCTCCGGCCTAATTAGGGGACTTTGCTATTTCGCTAATCGCCGTACTACTGTATTCCGAGCCGAACACACGACGAGATTTCAAAGGTTGAAACATCTACTGACTCGATGATGAACTGCCTGAATGATCATTTCGTCTGAGTATCAGCATCAGTCAGTGAGTACGTTAGTAACTTATCTGGGTCTCGAATAAAATAAGAATGATAATAATCTGAATGAATGATAATAAGGCTCGAACGATCTCAATAATAATAATAATAATCTGAGCTTGCGCGTGATGCTTTTATACGCCCTTTTCCCCACCCATTTTTTAAATTTTAGTGAACGACTTCACACCCCTCCACTTATCACGTGTTACTTTTTTCCAATTACGTCGTTTTATCTAGTCCACGTGGAGTGGTTTTTATTGCTGGCTTACTCACGACGTTTGTTGGCTCACGACGAAACACCAGGTCTCTTTTTGAACGAAACTGCGTAGTTTTCGTTTTCCCTTTGTCACGAACACGTGGACGTAGCCTCTTTTGGGATTCTATTTTCTTAGCACGGCGGCCTTTTGTTATATTTGTCATATCTTTGTCGCACACGCGTCCGACTTTCTCGCCTTTCCCCATGCCCGACTCTTCACCTTATTCTAAAGATCTCTTTTCTCCTCCGCACGAACTCACTTGTCCTTTGCTGGTTACCCGTCTTTGGCGGCTAACCAACTTATTCGCAATCCCGCGTTACGTCCCTAGACGCAACCCCTAGTTAAATCCTGAGCCGTTTTGACTTTCCATTTTTGAGGGTTTCTCTCATTGTTACGTGGTTTGTTTTGAAATACCCAAGAACCGACTTTTTTTATTTTTTACGGCGTTTCCCTAAATTTCAAAAGCGCCCTTTCTTTGTTAAATTAGTTGTCCTTTTGTTTTGGGTTATTTTCGCACTCTTACTCTTTGTTTTTTATAGGTCTTTTATCTACTGCGCCGCGCGTTCTATTGTGGAGGGCGTGCTTTATTCGGGGTGGCTCATTATACAATGTTGTTTTGATTCTTTGTGCGGTCACCAATGCTGCGCGTCTTCCGGCTCTTCGCTACCCTTCACGCTCCTCGTCTGTTGTCCTCTCTTTCTTGAAAACCCTTGAAGTTCTTGATTTTATTTCTGAATTTTTCCGTTTTGGATATTTTGTTCAGATATGTTCATTTCTTTTAGGCCTATTTGGGTGTCATTGATCCATTGATTCTTATTCTTTTAGTTATTGAAATATGTAAAAATTTGTTTTGTAAGCCTACTTTTTTCCATTCTTTTAACATGCCCGAGAAACTGACTCGTCTTCTCCGAATTGCATCCGGTAGTCTTGGAATTTTTGATAGTGCTCTTTATTGCTTTTTAGTATGTAGTTACCATGTCCATCTATTTCTAGCCCTAGTATTTTTCGTGGAATTTTCCTCTCATTTTTCCTCCATTTTTTCCCCCTTTTTTAAGAGTGGCAATGCATTCTGCTGCATAAAGTGCTTGGGGTTTTATTATTGCGTTATAGTGTTTGGTTCTTGCATAAAAATTGATTTTTTATTGTTGATGTTTTTGGAAAGTTGGTAAGCAGTTTCCATCTTTCGCGCTCTGGCATCATTAGCTTCTTTAGATAACCCATTTGCTTGGATAACTTCTCCTAGGTATTTAAACTTTTGCACCTGAGATATTTGACATGTACTCTGTTTTGGAAGTAGAGATTCTCAAGCCTGCTTTATTCACAATTTTCCCAAGGAGTTTAATTTGGATGACAGCAGAGTTTATATCATTGGCAAAGATCGCGAGATCGTCTGCAAAAGCCAAGCTATTAATTTTTATTCCTTTGTGTCTGGTTCCTAATTTCAATCGATTATTTATTCCTGCTTCTTGTAATGCCTTTTCTCATTCTCGAATGATTTTTTTGTAGTACACAGTTAAAAAGTATGGGTGAGAGTCCATCTCCTTGACGGACTCCTGTTCTGATTTCGAATGGCTCAGACGTTTCCCCTAGGAACTTTACTTTTGATTGAGTGTCAGTAGGGGATTTTTAATCAAGTTTATCAGCTTATCATCAACACCAAATTCATAAAGTGTAGAGAGTACGGTCGGTCTGTCAATAGAATCGTAAGCTTTTTGAAAATCTACAAAGGTGATAACATAGTTGTATTTCATCATTATGTAATGTCTAATTATTGATTTCAGATTGAATACCTGTTCTATGCACGATCTTCCCGTACGGAATCCCCCTGATATTCTCCTATGTGTTTGTCAACATGTTTTTCTAGTCCGGTTCTTATTAAATCTGACAAAATTTTGTAGGTTACTGGGAGAAGCGATATTCCTCTGTAGTTATTTGTATCTGTTCTATCTCCTTTGTGCAGTGGATGGATCATCGCACATTTCCACTCTTCCGGTATTTCTTCTGTTTCCCAAATATTTCGGATTATGTTGTGTACGGCTTTCTTTAGGTTTGGTCACGCAATCTTCCGCATTTCTGCTATTATACCATCTTCTCCCGATGCATTATGATTCTTTAATTTTTGGAAGGTTTTTTGTATACTCGTATCTTCTAAATCAGGCAGTAGGGAACTGGTATTTTGGGTTTTGGGTTGTTCGAATTTGAGCCTGTCTTGGAGTTCTTCACAGTTAAGAAGTTTCTTAAAATAATAGGCCAGCAATTTACAATTCTCCTTGTGGTTTAAAGCTAGTTCTCCGTTCTCTTTCTTAAAGCACAAACTGGGGGACTGATATTTTTGGAGTTCCTTTTTAAATGTTTTGTAAAAGTCCGATGTGTTGTTTTTTTGGAAGGACTTTTCGATGAGTTCTAATTGTTTTTTATTGAACAACCTCTTTGCATTTCTCGATGTTTTAGCTGCAAACTCAAATTTCTGTGAAGGTGTAATAATTTTCTTGAGTTTTGTTAGAGTACCATTTTTTCCACGCAAGAATTCTTTTATCTAAAGCTTCGTCACATTCAGAGTTCCACCATCTGTGTTTGCGAGATCTTTTTAGCGGAGCAACTTCCTCAGCTGCTTTTGTGATTTTTTTCATATCTTACCCAGTTTTCACTGTTAGTTTCCTCTGTTTTTAGTTTAAATCTGGAAGATTTTTTTTTGAAGTTTTGTTCTATCTATCGTCTTAACGTTTTGAGATTTTCTTGGTATTCTCTTCGGAGAATCATCCTTGTTTTTATTTTTGTTACATAGTGGTCTGATTCGAATTTAATTCCTTTTTTTAATATGACGATTAAAATTTCTTTTTGATTCTGTTTGGATACTGGCAGATGATCTATTTGAAATTCTCCATGATCCGGATTCGGGGATCTCCATGTGTTTTGTTTCTTTGTAAGTTTCTTGAAGCTCGTTGACATTAGTTTGATGTTGAAATTTTAGCATAGAGTAATTAGTCTGAAGCTATTTTGATTTGTTCTTTCGTGTGCGGGATATTTACCTAATATACTTCGAAATGATTTTTCTTTGCCGACTTGTGCATTGAAGTCCCGCGGAAGAATTTTTACATTTTCCTGAGGGATTCTTCTCATTTCGTCTTCTAGTTGTTTCCAAAACTGTTTACCTTATTGGGGTTTTTTTTAATTTATTGGTTATAGAGCTACACCACAACTCTCTGGAAGCTATGGAAAGTGGACCGGTTTCTTATTTTCCAACATTAATTCAGAAATAAAACACAATACAAACCGGAGGACCACATGGACTACCATGATTTTAATCTAAACATATACATACATATAATACCCTGTATAAAATACTTATACCAACCTTTAATTCCCACCTAAAATTCCTTAATAACTAGCACATAAAAATACATAAATAAATTGTGAAATTAGATACTCTGCAAAAAACCCTTCCAAAATAATCCTTAACAATTGAACACACATGATTACGTTGCAATTGAATGTTTTGAAATACATATATGTTCCCCAAATAATTCTTAATATAAAAACATAGTTAGTTCTTAGTTCTCAATAATTAGTTCAAGTTCCGTTGAGAACGTGATGTCCTGTTGAAAAACCATTGTTTAATCTTGGCACGCGTACGTCTAAGACCTCGGATGCAATTTGAAGTGCCTAATTGTTCTGCATACATTCCTTCGCCATGACGTACATGAACAAGCTGCCTAGTATTCTCACCATTTTCAGAAGATGTTTGTCTCGAACTGTGTGTTCACTTAATATTCGCGATCCACTTACTTGCAGAATTGTATAGCATTGTTTTTTACTGTTAACATAGTTTTTGGTTTGCACACGCTTTCAAAAAGAACATTTCGTGGGAGCCTGCTCGCCCCTGTTGTCACGAAGTGCTCGGTGCATGCGGAGACGTTGTTCTGCCTCACTGTGTCGACAATGACGTTGTTCTGTCTCACTGTGTCGACAATGACAAGAGACTGCTTCTTTTGCGCCAACCTTTTGCGCGTTAATCTTGTGCTGAAATTAATGTTCATAAAAACAATTAAACATGGGAACAAAGTATAATAATGAGTAATACAAATAATATAAATGACAAAGTAATAAATGAAGTTATTTCTTTAAAATGGTAATTTTTAATAAGCGGGAATAGATTAGTGACATCTAGTTGTCTGCCCGGACAGGGGGCATCCTAGAGGACAAAAGGGTAACTTCATGTTGAACGTTTGGTGCGATATGATGCACCAGTTATCTTCATTGATTGGTGCATGACGATTAGTGTGTATGATTGATTTGCGCATTTGTAGGTTAGAAGTGATAGCCTGCTAGATGGAGAATCAAATTTAGTAATTGAGTTTACTATTCTATGTACGCAGAAAGCTGTTCCTAGGTGGGGTGTGTTTTTCATTATTCTTTGCCGGGTTTTCCTTTGAAGTACCTGTAATTTTCTGAATCTGTTGTGTTGACATCTGTGAACCTTGTTTCTTGTAGTGCCAGGATTAGGATATTTTCTTCTAACATTTAGTTAAGTTGTTTTAGTTTACCAACTTTTAGCATTGAGTTAACGTTTAGTGTTTCGAAGAAATATTTCTTATTGGTTTTGATTTTATGGTTTTCAAGATGCTCAAATTACTTCTGCACAGTATTCCGGGTTCTCCAGAATCCTCAGGCCCGGGTGCATTACCTATGGTAACGGAGGATTTTCCCCTGCGGTTACCACCTGGATTCGTTATTCCTTTGGATTTTTTCATCATGCATAATTGTTTGGAATTTTAGGTTCGGGGAAACAAAAACATGTTTTGTTTTGATGTTACATCTAAGATTGTAAGTCCTAGAGGCTTTTTACCAACCGCTCCTGACGTGGAGAACAGACACTGACCAGAGTACCGCTCGATCCGATAACCGCCGTGTCTGGATTTCAATTCATCATGGAAAAGGACTCTGCCGTTGGGAACGTTATCCCCTTCCGCCATTGACGCCGTTGGTCCTCTTCGTCTGTAACCCTCGACAGCGGCCCTCACTGGGTGCTGTCATCCGGAGCCAGATGAGCCCAGGTTTTTTTACAAAGTGTTATACCTTCCCCTCCTCCTTCTCCATCACTTGCGAGATGGAGCCCCGGGCTTGGGACCGGCATTGGCGGAGTTCCATCTCATTTCATCAACATATAGAAAAAATATTTCCCACATAGTGTCTAAGCATCTAGAACGAAAAGACCCTGGTTCAGTCCCAGCTTATGAAGTGCGCCCTCTTTTAACATCGGTTGTATCCATCGCCAACAGTCTGCTTCAGTGGGCGTAGTAGCGCCAGTCATCGACCCCCAACGAAACGAAAGTTCATTCACCGAATGCTCACGCGCTTTCCTGATTACGGCGATCGTTGCTCGTCACCATACCGTCCGAAGCTTTATTATTGACTCGAGACATGATCTCTTATTAACTTTCAGAATCTATCTCAGAAAGAAGTCTTTGAATCACGAACAAATTCGTAATGAAAACTCCGAATCTCAGACGTCAAATGACGTGTTAAGATAAAATTCGGGACGCATCGAATGCGACTCAGAAAGATGTGCTTCAGAGTAACTCGATATGAAATGCGTCTGAAAGATACTCGAAAATCGAAAAATCTTATGTAAAATCAATGAACTAAAAAGCATAATCAATCCTCTGAGCCTCTCGGCGACCTCTTTTATCGGCTCACCTCCCACTCGGTCCCCCGAAGGCATCTCACGTGACATCGTCTTTTTCGAAACTTGTAACTACTTCTAGCCTGTGACCAAGAATTTCCCCTTCCTTCATCGTTTCACGATGCCATCACTTGCGTCTTGGTAAATTTCCTATCCGCTTCCAATTTTAACCGAAAATACATGGGTCGTACGCGACCTCTCTTCTTTCTTCTGAAATTCTGTGCTGGTCGTCCAAACAAGAAACCATAAAACACAACGTTTTTTTTTCAACTGTCGTCCATTTTCACCGTTGCCTAGCAGAAAGTCGGTTACGACTCCGCTCACTTTCGAAATATTTTTACTCGCCCTGATACTCATTTTATTCAATTTTAATTAAGAATTATTAGATTCTTACAACATGGGCCGAGCAATCCCCTGCCTAGTTGCTATAGTTTATGACTTGTATAGGGAGGGATGGTCAGCAGGACTTATCTTTGTGCTTGCTGCACCAGAAACTGCTCGTCGAAAACCAAGTAATGGTTTTCCTGAGTATTTTTCGTAGTAAATTATGTTTAGAGGCTACTTGTCAAGAGCTGGCAATATTTTCCCAACTACCTTCACAAATACATACATTAACCTGGCTGCCCATCGAAGATCAGATTATGATCTCACGGGGGATGCTAGACCATAGGGATAAGTGCTGTACTGAGATTAACAAAAATGTATTGGTGCATACAATTGTGTTAGATGAACCCGAAGTTGAATTTACACTTTCACGAATGACTAGAGTTGCTTAATACAAAATGATGATAATCATAATAATATCGAAATCCTAAAATAAGGATTACAATTGGCAAAAAGTATTCGAGGGAATTAACGTCCTAAGATAAATAATACAAAGGGTAAAATATTTGGGAAACTTCGCACGGGATACAGAAATGGAGTGGAAAATTTCTCATACTCGACGATAGCGATAATAAAATAATTGAGAGTAGTTTACTTCAAATGGTCGAATAATAATTGAAATACTAATTAAAGTTGTGCGAGCCCTTATGCACATATGAGCATGTGCATTACCGGAACTACACTCGACTTGGCGTAGAGCAAGTGAGCAAATGGAAAAAAAATTGACATAATTCTACAAATATTCGATAAAAATTTCAAAGAGTATACTAAACTTAATATAATTGAGAATATGAAATGGACAACGTACCTCGTAAAGGGTGCTATATAAAGTATTAAAGGGAAATACCCTATGTTTAAGTACATTGTATATTAGCAATGTGAACAATTATGTGTGATGAAGCGTGTTCATGTGAACGCTTCATGTGAGTAATAAATAGTACGCAATGGGGTGAACTCATCACGCAGACCACATGGGACATTGGCAAGAAGATATTATTAAATATAACGAATGAGCTAAGCATAATTGGAACGACATGTGAATTCAATGACGAGGTGATTGACCTTGAGGTGTCTTCAATGGACATACAAATATTTTTTTACAAAGAAATGATACAAAAATGAATTCCCTAATAATCCTACCAAAAATCTAACCTAAAAACATAAGAAATATCCTACACGTAAACCCTGACATAAACACACAAAATATTCTAAACCTATTCCTTAATCTAAACACATGAAATTACAAAATGATCCTCCACTAGATGACAATATTAAACTAGCAATTAAGCTACACAAAATATTAATTATTAATCTAGAAATGGCAAGGGAGCAATGTCAGTAATGACGTTTATAGTACCCTGAGGGTGTTTTTGACAGTAACTACACGGACTAGTTGATCCTTGCCAGGATGTACTTCGTGAATAACACCAAGGTGCCATTGTAATCGGTGTGTCATGTCAGATTTGAGTAAGACAACCGTGCCGACCTTGATATTGGCTTGTGTATTTATCCACTTGCCTTTCCGTTGTAGAGTTTGTAAATATTCGTCGGACCATCTTTTCCAAAATGAATTAATTAGCACTGATTCTGCTCCAGCGCGATTTGATTGAGCTGCAATCAACTGTTTGAGGGTCAGAAATGATGCTGACTAAGGGTCTACCTATTAGGAAATGACCGGAGGTCAAAGGCTGTAGTTCATCTGGTCAATTGGTGAGTGGTCCTAATGGGCGAGAATTAAGGACGACCTCGACAAATGCAACTACAGTGTAGAGCTCTTCAAACTGTAACAATTGTTGGTCAGTTACTCGTGTCTGATGAGTTTTTAAGCTTTTAATGTTAGCCTCCCAGATGCCTCCAATGTGGGCTGCGCTGGGGGGATTGAAGTGCCACTGTACTAATGTTGATGAGCAGTGATCTACTAATTGTTGTTGAAAGTCCTGAGTATGAACAAATTGTCTTAAGGTGCGTTCAACTCCCTTAAAATTAGTTCCGTTGTCGGAATAAATGTGTTTTGGCAAACCCCGACGACTACAGAATCATGAAAAGGGTGCCAAGAATATCTTAGTCTGATACATCCCCTTTACTTACCCCTGGTATCGATCCCTTTATAGGTTCGATCTAATAAATTATTTTAATATTTACTCAAAAGGCATTACTCGCTAGGCAATACGGGTATCATCCGTACATAGTGAGAGGAAGGACCAGCTGGGACCTGAGTTCAAATCACGGATCACTGATGGTGGTCAGCTATAGAACACAGTACACATAATCAAGAAATAACATGAATTTAATATATATCAAATTGGAATCATGAAACCAACATAATACATCTGCTATGCAGATTACATTACACTACAGAAATGACCATCACTCATGGCCCTCGCCAAATAAAAGTAATTAATACATTTGCTGATCAATCAAGAAGTGANAAACACAACAATGTGGTGTTCAAAAGACATCAAACATACTTTATTGGATAACATTATATTGATCTAAACACACAAACATTTGTGAATGACTAATTTTAACACAAGAATTCCTCCGACATTACACATCAAAAACGCTTACTGCGCAACGGCTGTTCTTCCGTTTTCATAAGATTACTCACCCCAAATTCGGCCACTGGGCTGGTCGGTTCATTGACCTCTTAACACTTTTGTACGTAGCACATTTACACTTGCATGATCACATATCATTACACTTTTAGTGTGCTGTATACAAATTTGGGAACACGTTACAATTTTTTTCAGTTATTGAATTGTTTTGATGATGTCTGACTTAGATGATGAACCAGTTTGTAATGTCACTCGAATGGCTGTTGAAGACATCTCTTCGATTCCTTTTCGTACCGCTTTGACCAGTCTCGTCTTCTTTACCGCTAACACCGTTATTTATTTCTCCATCGCGATTTTAGTCAGAGTCGTATTTTGATCCTTAAATCAGTTTGCCTTATTTTTACATTAAACGTTCTTTGCAATATTTAATTATAGCTTCGTGGTCCCTTGTCTAATCATCAATACTATGCCTTCGGGCTGAACATAAAGGGTATACACGGTATGTGACTGTATAAGAACGTTGCCAATTTTTGGCTCACCATTACTCGAAACTGATTACACAACGGATCGCTTCACCCTGAATTTACTGCTTTCTTTACTCGCGAGAGTCACACAATTAACTGGTCGGGGTTCTTAGCGTAACGAACTAGTTCCTAATGACGGTGGCTTCACCGTTTTTCACAGATCATCGTTCAGAATTTTGATCAAAAATATTGTCATTTACACGTCACTGGCGATTAAATTTGGTGTTCCTTGTCTTCTCCACTTCACTAAATATTGTTCACCAGCAGATCGATTAATTTCATAAGTATTAGAAAGTTAATAAAATTTTAAACACATGTTGAACAGAATGATTTATCACTCAGAAGTTGTTCAGTCGTAACGATTCGCACTTTTGTTTCTACTGTCATTAAAACTGCGTCTCGTTAAATAAATTGTTTGTAACAGCTTGAAAATGTTATTCAAAATAATTTCAACTAGAAAGCTGAAAAACTCATGTGCTCTACTCACACAATTACACGAAAATGGCTGTTCTATGCGCACCAAAATAAATACTTATGCTGCGTGTGCTCACCACACCAAACAAACTTTCGCTGTCTTCGCGCACAAAAATAACTGCTATCTAGATATCTGGATAAAACGTTCTGCGTCTGAATAACTGGATAAAACTTTCTGCCTATCTGGATAAAACTTTCTACGTCTGAATAACTAGATAAAATGGATAGAACTTTCTAATCTAGCGTCTCCAATCACTCCTATCACTCCTCTGGATAAAACTTTCTGTCTATCTGGATCCCAAGTGCTTTCATGCCCCTCTTTTTATAAAAAAATATCGTCATGTGACGTTCTCCTTATGATTTCTTCCCTCCAACGTACGTCTGTTGGTTTTCTCCCCCCCCCCTACAATTTCATTGGATATTTCCGAAAAAGAATTTAGTTGCTATTTCATTTAACCACTAGTTACACTTGGCTCCGCCCTTGGTGACTTTCGATTGGTGGTTTCAGTTTTTCTTTCTTTCCATACTTCAGTAGCTAGAAACGAAGATCCATCGGCCATTTTGTTCCTTACAAACAATACCCTTTGTGATCTTTTTTTGCGCAGCTGCGTCTGCGGCAAAATCCTCAGATCCCTAGTTTTATGATTTTACGACGTTCTAGAGCTGGTCACCCAGTTGAAACATGTAGAAACTTGCGCGAACCTTCGCCACCCGGAAGTTATATGGCTTTCTTTTGAAATTTGTTTCTCTTTCAACTAACCGCGAACCATTCTTCTCAAATTTTGCGTTTACCAGTGCGTACGATGTCTCTAGGGACCTTTTAAAACGTTCGTTCTTAGTGCTTTTTTAAAATGCGGTTTATTAGGGTTTGCGGTTCTTTTTCAGTGTACCCTGCGCCGTCTTACTGCTACCACGAGCCTCTTGCCCATTCCCACTATTCAATTTGATATTGCTCTGGGAAATAATATTCCCCTGTATCCGCCGCTTGTGCAGTGTCTTTTTGTTATTCGAATTTCTAAATGTTCTTTTCCCTAAATTGTTGCTGCAAGTTGGTACATGTTCTTTGCTTCTGCGTGGGATCTAAGCGGTGTTTCTTTGACTTTCGTCGAATAATAGTTTTTACGATTCTTATTTTTCTAAAGAGCCAGTGAGGTTTTGCCGACAAAACTTTCCCATGCTTGCTCCAGACCACCCTCTGCGTTCCGTTCTGCTAGCTACGATTTCTAAATAGTTATTATTTGTTAAATTTTGAGAACGTGTTTTTTTTAATTATTATTTAATTCAATCCACGGTCCCCCTCCTAACAAAGTAAAATTTTTGATTGTAAATTAACCTCCTTTCACTAGTTTTATTAAGGTTTTCCTCCATTTGTTTGTGTAGATCCTAATTCAATTTTCTTATACTATCTTACTATTTATTATTATTTACACTAATATTTTATCATCCACGGAGAATTACCTTGCCATTGGTTCGAACCCTTCTCATGCCTTGTTTATATTATTTGTCGTTTACGAGTGATTACACTTTTATCTTCGGTTACTGACTGTTAATTACAAATGCCCGCCACCAAACTTATTTCTTAACTGGATGATTACTACCTTACATTAATTATTTTTAAAAATCTACATAATTAATCCTATGAGTATAGCGTGATTCATTACTCACTTTTTCTCGCTCAATCTCGCCAGAGAAAAATATAGCGACCTCCTTCAATGTTTTGCCGATCCTACCTAATTAATTATTCTACCTTAATCACTTAAACAATTATTTGATAAAACTTAATAATTATACCTGGGAATTTTATTGACTCCATCCCATTTGCCCCGCGCTCGCAAATGATCGTGACCAGCTCACGATCTTTATCTGGCCTCCGGTAGTTAACCTTATTTTACTAAGATCCAAATGATATTAAAATAATTATCTACCCTAATTATGCAGGGAGTATCTTTCTTCACTCCATTCGGAACTCTCCCCCGTTCCCCACGTTTCGACATAACGATTACCGCTTCTAAATCGTTTCTGGCTTCTTCGAACCATCTCTTTTTAAGTCCGAAATCATTACAATTATATAAAAAAATAAAAATTCAAAATTAATCCTAATATTTACACTGCGTGAATTATTTCACTTTCTGCCGCCCCCCCCCTGCACGATAAAAACATGGTGTCCGTCCTCGCATATTAACACCTCTGGCCCCTCGATCGATCTCAGTTTAATTCCTAAATCATTAAAATTAAACACTTTAGATTACATCTTTACTTCATTAGAGCTTGTGCCCCTGTCCTCTACTAACCGCCATCCGCACGTCATCTGTGTTAGCACAGTGATCTATCCTTACATCCCCTCCATCGCCTCCTGGACTCCATCGCGTTGCTATGGTAACCGAAGACGCCGTACCTCCGCTATTGCCTCCCGGCCTTTCTCGCGCTTGCCGCTTTGTCATAGCAACCACAGACGCTACTCCCGCTGTCCTCGCAGCGTTACTATGGTAACCGAAGACTCTACTTTGGCTACTCCCTCTCTCCGACTCTCTGTCCCTGTCACTCGCAGTCTGTCTTTGCTCCACCACCGTTGCCACTGTGACACGCGCTTGACTCTCTCCCCTTCCACTATGCTTCCTTCTAAGAATCCGAGTAGCTCGCGTGCCATTCTTTCGCCCGGGTCGGATACCACCGTCCATTCATGGTTTCTCACACAAGACCTTTCACCGCTATGACCGCACGCTCGGTACATCTGATGCTCGGTTGCCTACGCTTTGCCGTTTACGCTCGTCTTATGCTATTATTGACTTTCTTTAATTATTTAAATACCTTCTTGATCCTTATTAACTTATTAATAATAAACAAAAATAAACTATACTTGATTCTCCAATTAATACTATTACTTACTTCATTTATTATCCTTACTCATTATTATTATTATTCTTTACACGGCCTCAGACTCCTAAAATTAAACCGTCCTTTTTCTACATTGTTATTATCAACTAATTTGGTACAGGAATGTTGCTTATTCTAAATGGTCCTTCATACAATTTAAAAAATTTATGAAACTGTTTCTCTTTTACATTTGACAATCTAAGAACTCTTAACCACACCATTTGATCTTCTGTGAACAGGTAAGGTTTTACCTTATTCTTTCTCTTGCGTGCTCTAGCTGCTTCTTCTAAATTGGCTAGAACTACTCTTGTTGTGCAGTCCACCGGTGCGTTTTCCCTTTCTCTTTCTGACTCGGTCATTAATTCTTTAAATACTCTTTCTGGCTTAACATTAAAGTGTACTTCTAGTGGTGATTTTCCGGTGGACTCACCAACGGTCTTTCTGAGTGGTTATGCCACTCCAACAAAGGACTCGCTCTCATGATTTAAAGCAATTATAAAATCCGCAGATTGTTACAACGATTCAAGTATTTGTAAAGAAAGAAAAGAAAATATAACCGTTTCAGCGCCTGAGGGGCACACAAAATGACTCTTTAACCTTTGTAAGATTTTTACTAGCTAAAGAAACATTATCTTACACAATCCGCGCTGATGGCACGTCTTGTGGAGTGTCGCGCTCGGCAGACACTGCCCGTTCCTTCGACCAGCTCCTTGCTCGTTGCCAGAGATCTTTGTTCGTTTGAATTTTTGTCCCCTGGAGGGGGGTGCCAATCTCATCAAGTTTCTTGCGATGGCAGGGGAATGACGACACTTTTACGGTTCTTTATTGGTTGGTCAAAGCTCACGCCACTAAGGCTGACAACCCGAGTCCCACGCCTCGAAGGGACGCTTCGAGGACAGGGGCGGCCAGCGGAAGCGGCGGGTTGCCTTTCCGCTGCCTAAGGGTTTTGGATCGTGCACACGTGCAGGCCTCATAAATTGTGACCAGTCAAGATTATTTTTCTGACTGCAGTCAAAGCGATAGCCGGGACAGTGAAATAAATGAAATTTTCCACTGCTGTTTAAGTAGTACCGTAATAAGTCGATAATTCGGAAACAATTTCACAATGTACTGCCATTGTGGCTAAACATATAAACAAGGCGATGTAGGTTTTAGTTGTAGTCTTTGAGCGAGGTCCGCCGTATCTGATAGTAAACGGTCCAGTGAAATCAATGCCAACATCATTGGAAGGGAAGAAGGACGTAACTCTGGGCCCATTTGTTTGTTTAAAGCTTGTGCCCTTGTTTTGAAACAGAGTACACAATTTCTTACACATTGCGTACCGCAGTTCGTAATCTAGGAATCCAAATTGAAGATCTGATGTCGTTCATAACCGTTTGAATGCCAGCGTGAAGAAGACACAGATGAGTCTGATTAATAATTAATTTTATCAAAATGTGTTTGGTTGGTAAAATGATTTGATGTTTGGCATCAAAACTTAATTCAGAATTTTCTAGTCTACCTCCAACTCTTAAAAGCCCGTCTGAATGCAGAAATGGCGCTAGATATCCAATGGAAGTAGACCTTGAAATTGATTCTCCGTTGGACAACTCGGATAGTTCTTGTGCATAAGTTTGAGCCTGGACTGCTTTAAATAAACTATTTCCAGCTTGGATGATTTCCGGCGGAGTTAAAGTGGAGGTAAGACGGGGAGTGACCTTACGGACATTATTCATGAAACGATGAACATAAGCAAGAACTCTGCACAATTTAGTGAAAGATGATTATTTTGAAATTAACTCAAGAATTTCATTAGGAGCTGAAGCGACTGACACTAAGCATTTTTTTATTTCTAATGGATTTGATAGAAAGGATCTTGATGTTACGGGCCAAAGTTCTGAGTAACCACGAAGGGCCAGGCCACCACAAAGAATTTGTTTTAATTGCTGAAGGAGTTGTGTCTCTAGAAATAATGTCAGCAGGATTGCTTGCTGATGGTACATGTTTCCATGTACAATGGTTCGTCTGTTCATGAATGATCGATACCCTGTTGCCAATGAATGTTTTCCAATTCCTGGAGGGTGATGCTGTCCAGGTCAAATTTTGGAATCTGTCCATAAAACAATGGAAGTTATGTCGAGATTAATTATTGGACTTATCTTTGTGACAAGTTTCAAAAGCAACACTGCTGCATACAACTCTAAGCGAGGGATTGATTGGGCTTTAATGGGGGCGACACGTGACTTAGCACATAATAAATGAGATGTAAGGGGTTTCGTTCCATTATGAGAAACTAAATAAAGATATGCCCCATAAGCCTTCTCACTTGCATCACAAAAACCGTGCAAACAGTTGACGTTGGCTTGCACTGGTCTCGCCAGTCTCAGAACAGACAGTTCATTAAGTAACAATAAATCAGAATAGATGCGTTTCCATTCATTTGCTAGAGGGGGTGGTAAAGTGTCATACCAATTCACTTTGAATCCCCAAAGTGCTTGAAAAAGTATTTTACATGTAACTACAATAGGGGCAAGCAGTCCGAGGGGGTTGAATATGGAGGCTATTATTGATAACAAAGCTCTTTTTGCGAAGTTCTCAGGAGGTAAATTAGTTGGAAGATGTGTGGAGATTAAAAAATGATCATTTGCCTTGTCCCACAACAGTCCTCAAGCATGAACGAAAGATTCGGGAGAGTTAAAATCTAAAACTTCATTACCTACTTGAATCTGAGGGGGAATTTGATGTACAACAGAAGGGATATTTGAAGCCCATTTTCGTAAGTTAATCCGCCCTTAGTTAATAAGTCATTTAGTTAAGAGACAGCATTCTGTGCTTCGACGAGAGTCTCTGCTCCTGACATACAATCATCAACATAAAAATCTCTCTGTACAATAGTGGAAGCTAAAGGAAATTGTTTTCCTTCGTCACGTGCCAACTGAATCAGGGATCGAGTTGCCAGATATGATGCAGAAGCGATACCGTAAGTAACAGTGTTAAGCTGATAGTCGCGCATCGGCTCGTGCGGAGATTTTCTCAACAAAATGCATTGAAGATCCCTGTCTTCTGAATAGACAAGTATTTGGCGATACATTTTCTCTAGATCAGCAACAAAACAATAAGGAAATGTGCGAAACCTAACTAAAATGGAAAATAAGTCCTGTTGAATAACAGGACCAACAAGAAGATCATCATTGAGTGAACCTTCAGACTTAACTGGAGAGGTGGAAGCGTCAAAAACGACTCAATTTTGTTGTTGAGCTGGAAGCTTTGAATACTGGATGATGAGGAATGTGGTAGCGAGGCTTCGTGGGGTCAAATGGAACAGGAGTCATATGACCTAACTCCTCATATTTATTCATGAATTGGGTGTATTGTTCTTTTAAAATTGGATCTTTGTTGAAACGATTTTCTAATGAATGAAGTCTGCGTAAAGCAAGAGATCGCGTAGAAGGGACTATTGCATCAGCTGATTTCTTAGGCAACTTGACAATATATCTGCCTTCTGAGTCACGCGAATAGCTTTCTCGGAATGATTTTTCAGATAACAGTTCTTCCTTGTTAAGGACCCTGTCGGAGAATTCCTCTAATTTCCAAAATATTTCACGTTTTGAATTAATCGTTGCATCTGAATCCGTTAAAGAAGAGAACAAGCAAGAACCAGATTTATTTCGATTGTCAGAAAGCAACTGACCTGACACGACCCATCATAATTCTGTATTGTGAAGTGTCACAACCGAGCCCGTCTCTCGTTGGATACTGAGACGGTTTTCATCCCCGCTTATGGGTAAGGATAGCTCAGCCTTAAATTTAAAGTAACTCGCTTGGACTACCCTGTCAAAGGTCTTTGTGAGAGGTTAAAACAATAACTCATGCACAAATGTTAATAGAATTTAATGAATAATAAAGCCCTAAGTGGGCATGAAAACAATCAGTTACATTACTGCCCTTCTGGGCGTATGATTACAACACTCTAACATAGCTTGCCGTAAGGGCTGCTCGTGTCGAGATCCGACAATGTTCCAAGTTCATACCATCGGGGAGTTCATCCGGTCCGAAGTTGATCGTCACCGTAGAAGCCACGGTGGAAGGTTCGTCAGTCGCTGGCAGCAACGCTCGGACCTCGGAGTCTGTTGAGGGCCGTGGCGCGAAGGAGAAGAAGACCAGGTTGACGCGTGTCCCTTGCCTTAAGTAAGTTCGGGGGGGGGGCGGGGGTGATGAGCCCTCTGGACAACGCCCTGGCGAGGTGGTGGCGGTGTGTATTCGTAAGAATACAGTATTATGCGGCGCGGGTGGGGATTTTCCGTGGAGATGGAAAAAGTTGCACACGGCCCATTAGTGACCCGTGGGAGTGGTAGGGCGTTGTCTGTAAGTTTATATGCATTTAGGAAGAAGGAGGGAGAAATGTCATATGGGGGGATGCCATGGTGCGGCTGCGGCGGCTTTGTCACATTCCTATGTGTCATCTTAAGTGACCACACAGAAAAATAAATTGTCTCAGAGAAAAACAGGAAGGGTTCCTATCTCTCGCGGCTGGCGCTGCGTGGTCCCGCTTGGAGGCCCCATCAGGGGACTAAGTGCAACCCTAAGTGTATCGAGACCACCATGAGGGCCGTAGGTAATCATCAACCCTTTCCAATAGCAACCGGAAAAGGTCGAGACATCCTGGGAAACACCCAAGGTTCAGACGAAGGGTCCTGAGAGGGAAGCGTCATGTCGCCTCGTGACAGAAGAAAGGGATAGGGCCCGATGGGTGTTAATTTGGAAGGAAGTAACTGTTACAAGCGAATGACTAGACGCTCGTTTACACAAGGAAGAGTATAGGATTTGGAGTTCTAGCGTATTGCAGCTAGTTTCAATGTAATAGATGAAAGGAAAAATGTTCTTTTGCGGAAACACCTTGATATTAACAACAATTCACATTTATTAAAAATAATACATATATTGATCTATATTACAATAACAGATTTATACCATGAATGGCTAATAACAAACTTGATACTATCCATTGTGGGTGGATAGTTTACTCTGCGAACTACCATCAACAGAGGACCATAAATACAAAATGCATTGCTCATCAAATAGAGTTGCAATTTTGATTTAATTTTAAACAGAACTACTAAATTATATACTTCAAAGATGCAGTATGACTTAGTGTCGATACAATGTGATGTATACCGTTCCGTGAGTTTTCACGGAACTTCCCCCCAGATATTTAACATATTACGTAAGTGAATACCTGCTCATTACAAGAATAAGTTATGAAAATAACCATGAAATGCAGGATTTTAATATTGAACCCTCAACAGAGGAGGGGATAAAAATGTACATAGAATAATCAATGCCCTCGACGTAGGAGGGGATAAATGAACAAATAGTTAATTTCTGAATCAAGACTCTGTGGTCTCCGAAACAAAAAAGTTCTCGATAACACGAGGTGAATACTCATAGAGAGTCCTTCCGGGTTGTTATCTTCCGTGTGGAAGGCGGCTGCTCACGGCCGCAAGGTTGACTGGTGAAAGTACTGGTGTTCAGCAGGCTCATAGTGGTCGCTCTTATCGGACTGGCTGGCTGAAACTCAAATAAGTATGAGCATATGGGCTCGGATATGTTGACGCATTACGTATTACTTGTTAACACGACACAGCACTGGAATGATCACTTAAGTAAGTAGATCATGTCCCAAAAAATTCATTTACGCGTTACTGCGTAACAACACAAAACTATCATGATGTTCACTCATCCCTGATATAGGGAGTCACGACGATATACGACGAATGACGAACTTCCTCGCGCTGAGGTCGACTGAATGAAGCATGTGGAGTGGCACTGACTGCCCTGTGGAGTTGTAAAGAGTGCTCTTGAGTGCCTGTGGACAGCTGCTTATATAGCTAATGCACAGACTTTAGATGTGAAGGTATATTCGGAAAGTCTTTCCAGAAGTATGGATGTTCCGTGAACCTAGAGTTCGTTTATGGTTTCTTGGTTACGTTGTGGTCATAGGTATCGATGGTATCGATTTATCCTATGTAGATCGATTAGTAATCGACTATTATCGATGTAATTAGACATCGATTTGGCGCATGATTTGAATTAGCGCTCTATACACACATGTATAAATATAAACAATTTACAACAAATATAAACAATTAATAACAAATTACAATATTATTAATTTTTAGCCCTTATGAACAGTGGTTCATAACAGTAACACCGAGTAAAAAACTTGAGCACCTAACAACAAATCAATGGGTTTACTTTCGTTAAATTGAGGAGGGAGATTCCACATTTTTACATGAGGTAAATTAGAAGTGATTGATGAAATGACGATGACGTTTATTGCAGCATTCCATGGCGTCCAGCGTGATGCTACATTTAATTGCTCTTCAACAGAAGTAGACACCTGCTTACCATCTAGCGTATCAATAATGGAGAGAGCGGTTATACCCTTCAGACCCAGAGAAAGGGCAAATTTTTCAGAAATGAAATCGTGGGTTCTAGCTGAATCAAGGATCGCGGTACATGGAAAGCGAAACCCATTATTGTTGGTAATCGTAACACTTGCAGTAGCTAGTAAGGGCTGATTTCTCTTGTTTAGTGCATGACCACAAACTCCCCATTGTTGATCACCGGCGCGAACGGGTGGGGGGTGGGACATATCAGGTAACACTGCTGGACACGGTGTTGGCCTTGAGATTAAACTTTGGGTCATGCAATAGCGTGTGATGATAACTTTTGCAAAATGTGCGTAGAAACAAGTTGCCTCTTTTCCTCATATCTGTTTGTCAGTAGATCCCAGGCGGCCTCAAACATTTCACCGGAAAATTAAAATGTTTTGAATGAAATCACGAGCTTCATCTTCTAAGACAGAGTTTAAATAGTGCAGTTTTGCAGTATTACTGAGGGTGGTATCATCTATGACAAGAGATTTAAAAATATTCTGAAAATTAACCCAATTAGAGAAGGCTCCATTAAATTTTGGCAGTGCTATGTCAGGGAGTTTAATATTGTACTGACGCATAGCATGACTTACATTGCAGTGTGTAGGACCGTTACTGCCTGCATTGTTGAATTGCCCCATGCTTACCTTCATATTTCCCAGTAGAGCAAAATATTTCGTTTGAAATTCATCTCGTATTTCTAAATCACCATCTAATAATTCCAATTCTGTTTGTACACGATCAAAATCCTGATAAATGTTGTGCAAATCAACTAGTCGCAATTGTTAGTAACAAATTTCTCGTGAATATAAAATTTCTTAATTGAAAGGTCTCTGACATTAACTAATTGCCTTGGGCCTTGTGTAGGATTAGTTTGCCGTTTCTTCGAGCAGGCATTTTTCTGGATTCCTTTCAGAAATAAGCACTAAATAAATTATAAATGACCACACAGATCTAGCTAATAGACACCGGATGACTACGCAACAATGCCTAGTTGTTGATCAATTAAGACAACAATATCCCATTTAAATGGCAAGAATTCAAAATTCAGTGACTTGAAAATATGCCTGATTCTAACAACAACTCAATGTAGCTCTGTCGAAAATTAAGAAAGCGTATGATACATTCTATGATCTAAGCACAGCATTCATCACCATAACATTGAACAAATTGAATACACTAAATATAACCTGCACATAGATTAAAACACCTATAGGGATCGGCACGCTGTGCCTAGGGGTACCCTATTCCCCCCGAAATAATACAAGGGGTGCGATGTACATTACTTTATTCGCTAAGCGTACGTACACGTCGACGCATCCTGCATGTCTTCGTAGAGCCAACTCAACTGGCGGCACCGCGTTCCAGGCAGGCGAACAAAGCCATCCCCCTGGTCCCGTTAGGTGAAAGGCAGGGGATGGGGCATGCCCTCGTCCGGCCGGCGCGTCCGAGCGCTTCCTCGTGGCGAGGCCGCCACACACCTTTGAAATACAAAGAACCAAAAAAATAAACACATACGTTAAAAGATATTTGAAAAATATTAATGGACATACGTTGAAGATTGAAAATAAATCAATTAACTTCTCATTGATTTGAATTTTTTTTTAATAAAGACTTTAAAGTTAGTTTGCTTCTAGATTCAGTTGAGAATTTATGATATAGTAACCTTTCTGAAAATTATACTTCTTAAATATCGGAAACATCAGAAACCAAGTTATTCATATTAAAGCTAATTCATATCCGGCCCGGAGGACCAAAATTTATGGTTTTAGATCTACACCACAAACTCCTTGGTGGTTGTAGATAGTGAACCGGTTTCTGATTTCCAACATCAGTTAAGAAATAAAACAATTCAATATAGCTGATCTCTTTCCCATCAATAGAGGTGTTCCCCCCAGGGGACTTACATCTAGTAAGTACGTGTTTGGCGAACACGGGGCCACGAGCTGAGTCTGGCATTACTTCCACTTACTTGTGCCATGCTCCTTCCTTTCTCTTTTCTGACCTCCCTTGGTCACCTCTTGTTCTTTTCGATCCCGACGCTATTAGGGCTAGGGTATCTTTCATTTTCCTCTTTCCTCTTCTTTTTTTTAATGTTTTTAGTAAAAGTCATGTGATATGTTGGAATTTGTGTTTAGAGTTGTAATGCAGGAGGGTTTTTAGTGGGTATGGCTGAGTCTTTCGGCGAGTCCCACACGCGGGGAGAGTCATGTTGGCTCTCCCTAGTGCGTTACTGCATTTTCCCTACCTGTACGAGTTTTAAGGGCTCTAATGACCTCGCTGTTGACGAGCCCTAAAGCCCCACAGAAAAAAAATAGAGGTGTTAAATAAAATGTTAATTGAATGATGTCAGTAACACATACACCACTTACATTATTTGCCCAGGACTAGTTTCAGAAGCTGTTGCTCCCTTCTTGTGCTCCCACATTGGTGGGTGTATGTACAATTTTGAAATTAAAAAGTTCTAAAAGGAAAGTGAAGTAGTGATGTTCTTAGCCTATTATTTACACTAGAGGTGTTATTAATTTTTCCAAAAGGATTTTAACATTTTAATGGTAAAAAGATAAATACCCAAGAGAGGATCATTTGTGATCTTCTTTATACATTAGAGATTAAATTACATACTCAAACGCTCCTTAATAAGATTAATTCTCCAGGATGAAAGAATAAGTCTAACAAGACATAACTCTTTCATTTTCCTCTTTCCCCAGGGGACTTACATCTAATAAGTACGTGTTTGGCGAACACGGGGCCGCGAGCTGATTCTGGCATTACTTCCACTTACTTGTGCCATGCTCCTTCCTTTCTCTTTTTTGACCTCCCTTGGTCACCTCTTGTTCTTTTCGATCCCGACGCTTTTAGGGCTAGGGTATCTTTCATTTTCCTCTTTCCTCTTCTTTTTTTAAAAATGTTTTTAGTAAAGTGTTTTTAGATATGTTGGAATTTGTGTTTTGAGTTGTAATGCAGGAGGGTTTTTAGTGGGTATGGCTGAGTCTTTCGGCGAGTCCCACACGCGGGGAGAGTCATGTTGGCTCTCCCTGGTGCGTAACTGCATTTTACCTACCTGTACAAGTTTTAAGGGCTCTAATGACCTCGCTGTTGACGAGCCCTAAAGCCCCACAAAAAAAAAAAAACAAGACATAACACCTTGGGACCACAATAATCATGTGAAGGCAAATTTGTTAATAAAACCACTAGAAAAATTACATGGCTCTCCTGTTTACACAAGGAACAAAATTCTGAAAAATTGAAGTTTCTTCAATAATATAAAGATAATATTTCTTAAGTAACTGAATTTTTAATTATTTGAAGTTAAAAGTTATCTAATCCCATTGATTATAATTTTAATATGATAAAACAACTATTCTATTTCAATCACAGATACAAAAATCTGCAAGGAAAAAAGAACAACTACTTTTTCTCAATGAAATACATAAAATAACATTATTCAGTGAACTTATTTTCCTTTCAATGTATTTATATCATCTCAAAAACGCACATATGCATTGTTCTACAATTTTCAAAAGTTACAAAGCATCTACCTCGAAAAACAGTGATGATTTCCATAAGCACACATTACGGAGAAGCACAATTATCTTCAGCGCAATATAAAACTACACACTACACAAAGGAGAAAGACTTCCAAAAAGATGTAATTGCACATAATGATTATAGCTAATTATTGAAAGCTGATGGTGCAGCAGAATGATATACAGCTAGATGAATTTCTTCTAGAATGTAGTTTTAAAATGAGACCAATATTTGAAACAGTAACTTAAAAACAATATTCTTACTGACTTAAGCATTCAGAATTTTTGAGAGGTTAAAACTGATAAAAAGTTTAGAAAATTATCACTCATTTTTCTCTGAAGACTAATTGTGACAGATTCTTAGCTTCTGATACATCATTATCTGATTTGAAACATAACCTACATCAGTGTTAAAAAATATCCTCTTCTTGAAAAGATTCTTTGGTTTTAAAATTACTTCTAAGCAGGTTATCACTTCTTGGTATGATGTTAAAATGACTTCTAAGCAGTGAAATGACTAATAATTAATTTGAAATATATAATAACAGCTTTAGAATACATTGCATACATCTTCAAACTAAATTCGTATCTGCATTCATCTGAACCATTTTCCTTTCTGCTTTCTTTTAACTAAAATGAACACAGTATACTCTTTTCTAGAATGATAGAAACCATTGAAAACTACATTGTCTTTCTAGAAATTGTATTTCCTAATTTTTTTTAAATTGTTAGTTGCTTTATTCTTCATGATGTTTTTATTTTGTTCATACATTCTTATCTTGTAAACAGAGTACAATCTGAGCAAATGGAGGTACTTCTTTGATATTGTCTTCTCATACCATTCACATGACATTCACTCTGAGTTCAGGTACTCTGACCTTAAGAGCTTCTGGTTTTCATGTAACTTGTGTACAGCAGAGATGTTAGTGGGCCCTAAAGCCCCATAAAAAAAATCATTTAGACCTATCTCGGAAAAATATGCTATCTTCCACCAATGACTTCAGAATCAATCAGTCCAACTGACCAATCAATCAATCAACCAATGAATTCCATCAAATGATTGATTAATCAAATAAACAAATCAAATCCTTCTATGGGAATCATAAAATGTGGTCAAATATTACTACCACACTGATAACCAAGGTCACTGTACAAAGAAATCATATTACATCAGAATCATATTACATGTACATTTTAATTTTTTTGTATTATCACTCAGCAGTCTTCAGACTCAATAAGATGAACAACACTAACTACACTTCCAACTAAGAAGGCTTAAAAACTGCCTGATGGAAATATTAGAAAAATTATAATTAAAAATTATCTTAAGAAAACATTTTGTGGGGACATGATTGCCCTTGTTGTTACGAAGCGCTCGCTTCAACGCAGATGCTGTTCTGCTTTTCTGTCGGACAAATGGAATAGAGAGAAATCTTCTTTCGCGCCATTTTTTAGCGCGCTAATCTTGACGAAAAATGTACATGAAAACAACTAAACATGGTACTAAACATAACGGGCAATACAACTAATATACATAACATATACATGAATAATACTAATATACATGACAAGGCAATAAAATGAATTCATTTCCCAAAAATGATCATTCTTTTTGAGCGGGAAGTGGGTAGTGACATCTAGCGGGAAAAAGGGCAATCTCATGCTGAACGTCTGGTGCTGTTGCACCAGACGCTCAGCATGAGATTGCCCTTTGTTTCTAACCTTGTTTATCGCTTTATTGTTATACTCGTAAGTGTCCGTGGTTATCTACAATAAAACATCATCTATAGTTTGGTATACTTAAGTGTTTCAAGATTTCGTTAAAATCCCTTATATTGACCATCCAAATGGATTGCAGGCTCCATAACGTTCTGGTCAGCGTGTAATAAACCAATAGCCACTATTTCTTTCTGTTTTAGATATAATAGGTTTTTAACCATACGAGTTTAATGCATTGAATTTAAAGTCTTGGTTTTAACCATGTATGTTATTAGTTAAAACTATTCATTTTCTCCTCCGTTTTGCCTTACTCAGAAATCAAATGCTATGATATTTGCAACACATACCTACTGTCTGTCGAGAACAGTCTGGTCTGTTGTATATCCGTCTGTTCCGTATGTGTGGCATGCGAAACACCAATATTTGCTCATGTTGTTCTCGATCTTATGATAGTCATCCCGTGAACAATCGTCCAATGTTAATTGGCGAACGGCAATAGAATGGAAACTAGGCGATATCCATTACTACTTGACAACTATGCTAGAATGTGTTTTATATCTAATTTTGAATTCTTTCCATGACTGGAAATTATTGTTACAAAAGGGTATTCTTTGTCCGTCATTCTGCTTATGAGTACTCTATATTGTGTCTATTTCTTACTCGTTTTAGACCACTGAATGAATTAACAATCACTTATGAATAAGTTTCAATACTAATTTTAAGTTCTGCCATTTGTGTGTGTATAATGACAAACAATGTTATAGTCAACTGAAAAATATATTTATTTGCCAAATCCGGCTTTCGACAGCTTATGCTGTCATCTTCAGTGGCCTACAATCAAGATACAGGAATATATTTAGCTATTGGTAAAATGGTCTTAATAATAATTATGTACAGTAATAATTACAAAAATATGTAAAAAATAGAGTACTAGTATGTTATAATTAATAATAATTAGAGAATTTAATATCAATTGGTTTCAAATATTTAAAAGATTATACAAAAAGTTGAATATTAAATGTTTGTTTGAAGATGACAGCATAAGCTGTCGAAAACCGGTTTTGGCAAGTAAATATATTTTTCAGTTGACTTTAACTTTGTTTTTCATTAAAGTAAACTGAATACAACACCATTATCTAATTATAATGTGTGTATAATGTTGAGAGATGAATGCGAGAGTCGTAGCAACTTGTAGAGCTCGCTGTCCGGACATAGAAAGCAAATATTATTAAATATCGGTCACCTTTTGTTGTAACAATATTCCCGCGTGTTTGCGATATATTTATCAAATTAACCTCAGGCACTTTGATCATTTTCATGGCATGGTCTCTTCTCAGAGAGTGAAGTGTTATCCTCCATGTGGTATGCGATTTTAATATGGTGCATTTTCCTCTCCGTGTCTTTATGAACGTACTTTTGTTTTTTGTTTCTATGTCACTCAAATGACGTTACATTCTTGTTAGAGCTCTTGACTCATTTCAGAGTTGTCAAATAAGCGCAATATACACCTCCTGAAATGTATAAGATGACTTCAAAAATTATTAAAATGTTATTTTGAGTTGTGCAATACATTTTTTATACTTTCAAATGTGAACTTGGTATTAAGATAAATTTTAAATATCTGTTCATTGCAAGAATTTTTTTTGCTATTATTATTGCTCATTATCATTCCTCTTCCCTCACTTGGAAATAGATTTTGTATGATTCATGTAGAGCAAAACCATTGTAATTATATTAAGAATATAAAAAGTGTTCAGAGATGAACTGAATAACTAATCGTATCATCGTCGTTGCTTTATTTTGTTATGCAATGGGAAATTTTTATGACCTGTCACGTATTTTAACGTTTTGTTGGTCAATACCTTGGACTATTTTTATTTCTTTTTTTCAGTAACGTGTATCAACTCAAACTGATTTTTAGTACATGGTAATACGTAATGCATATTATTTTTATGAATTTTATTGCAAACTGAAAAAAGTTCTGTACTGTCATTTTTTCAGATTTGGGGAAAAAAATTTCATGTATGATTCCGTTGTAATCCAAAACGTAGCTTTATTACAATAGTAGATGGACAAACAATACTTTGGTTTTATACGTATTTAATAAATTTTAATTAGTAAAAATTTGGCTCACATCAGGTGAGCGAGACGCTGATGTCTCATCCATTTATTTTGAACCTTTTTTTCCCGTCTGCTTGTGTGCTATCCTAACACTGTTTTGTACAAATAACGAAATGGGGTCTTACTTCCCTTAACTAATTAGAAAGTGGGACAGAGTCCGCCATGACTGAAGAAATTTTTAATACTAATTGCATTTATTTTCTCAATTTATTCATTGATGCACTACAAAACAAATTTCTTTGAATTATAGAAACAAATTACCGAAGTACTGCGTTCGCAACACCAACAAAAGTGTACCTCAGTAAAATACACAAAGCAAACAAAATCCACAAATTCACTGCGGCAGGTTTCTTTTGGTCTCGCTTCTAACACTGCAGAACATTAAGAGTTTCTCGTATGTGGCAGCGTCCTCTTGATCACACTTTCCGGGAATAATGTCCCATTCAGTTATGTATGGCAGTGGTCTATGGCGATCACAGACCTACAAATCCTGATTAAAATAAATGTTGAATCAATGCTCGTTGTCCTAATCTACATATTTGTTATAGTATACTTACGGATTACAACATTGATAAACATATACCCTTCACATGTAAAGATAATCCGCCTCGTAATTTGGAAATAAAAATTACAAGATTGTTAATTATGTTATGTTGAATGAAACTGGGAGATGGGACCGAGATTGTTGTTCAGAGGTTTATGTGCTGTTGATTGTAAATTTGTGCTCTTGCTTTTCTTGCTGTATGTAGTTGGAGTTTTTCAATTTTAAAATTTCCTATTTTTTTGATTTTGTGGTACACGTTATAGAAAGAAATTTGGATGTTCTAATTGTAGTCGTTTATTTTTTAAAATAAAAATATGTACTTCGAAAATCGTTTTCTTTATTCCCTCTTATTCTCTTTACAGTGGTCACCAAAATGAGAAGAATTATGAAACATGAAAGAGTGATAATGTTGTGAAAGTAAATTGTCAATTAAAAGGTTAATGCCATTGGAAGTACTTGTTTATTTATCTAGTTGAAGGATTCAATCCCCAATCAAGAGCATACTTGGTTGAGAACGAGGATGTGATCATTGAACCTCTAGCAGTAGTACTGGATTGCCGAATCTAGACGTATGACTGTGTGTCTTTTCAAAGTTGTGACTATGACCAGATGTCATAGCAAGAAGAAAATTCAAACTTAAAATGAAATCCTTAAATTGGTCGGATACATTAACTTTCGTATAATTGCATAAAAGCATCAGTGATTGAATTGTGTTATGCTAATATTACGGGATCTTGCGGAACGGTAGTATAAAATCTGAACAAATATTTTATAGGAACAAATTTTAATAACAAAATAAGCTTCCGAACACAGATCTAAAATAGTTAATAACGTGATAAATTATTATTACAATGCGTTTGTCTGGACGGGAATGAATATTGAACTCTGGTTTGACACAAATTTTAAAAAATTGCACGCTCCACACGTTACAAACTTTCTTAAAAGAGGCTCTGATTCCCTTGTGTATGCGACGTGACAAAATAGTAATGACGCAATTCCCTGACCTTCGCAGAGAAAGTGCTGCTGGTATCCCTTGTATTTCTCTGTGTTGAAGACTTTTTTGGGGGGAATTTGCGGCTCGTCGACATCTAGGTCATTACAGCCCTAAAAACTTGTACAGGTAGGGAAAATGCAGTTACGCACTAGGGAGAGCCAACATGACTCTCCCCGCGTGTGGGACTCGCCGAAAGACTCAACCATGCCCACTAAAAACCCTCCTGAGCTACAATTCAAAACTCTAATATCAACATATCTCAAAACATTACATATATCATTTAAAAAATGAAGGATACCCTAGCACTCGCAACCTACTAGCGTTCGGATCGAAAAGAACAAGAGGTGACCTATGAAGGTCACGAAAGAGAAAGGAAGGAACCTAACACAAGTGGAAGTAATGCCAGACTCAGCTCGGGGTCCCGTGTTTGCCAAACCAAACACGTCCCCTGGGGGGTTTAAGACGTTTCAAGTTCCAACACCTTATTAATTCAAGGACGGGTGCAGAATTTTGTTTTGTTTAACTGTTTATTTTAAAATAGCTAGGGTATCTTTCATTTTCCTCGTCTTCTCTTCCTTCTTCTTTTCCCCGCAGGGGGCTCAGTTTCGACTGAGTATGGGCTTGACGAACCCACGGCCCCAAACTGGGGACTGGTACTGCGCCACCAGTCCTCAGACACCGTAAGCTTTGGACATGCTTCAGCGACCACCATTGGCGCGATGGTGGAAAGTTGCGTGTTTTGAAGGATGGAGATCTTGCCTTCATTGGCCGGGTTGCGAGGAAGGATTAAACCTCTATTAACAAAACCCTCAACCTCAAGGTGTGTTACGCGCCGATGAGGTGAATGGGTGTTGAGGACAAACACTCGCTAGCGGACAACCTCTGGGGCAACTGCCGCACCTCAGTTGAGCAAGGCTTAGTGGCGTGATGCGGGGGCTCCACGTCACCGGATTTCCTCCCAACTCGTGGGACAAATTGACAGATTCTTCGATTTCCCTGCCTTGCGGAGTGGATATACCGCAGGGTAAGTATTCCACCCCAGGATCTTCGAAGCGACCGAGCGTTGACAGCCCTCCTGCTTCAGAAACAAATAAGGAAAATTTGCACTCCTAATGTCTTACATCAAGGTTTTAGTAAGTCTCCACCTTGGGTTTTGCCGAAGCCGAAGATTATTTTCGATCTTCTGCATCATGACAAGAACACTCCAGCTCCGATGTTGAGTGTATATTTTTACTTAATCCTCTATAAACACCGGGTCCATATCCCTGTGTTTACCGACGGGTCGAAGCAGGCTGATGGTGTCGGCTGCTCCGTGGTATTTCCTCGCGAGACCTGTGGCTACCGTCTAGACGACTTATGCAGCGTTTACACCGATGAGTGTTACGCCATATTGAGAGCATTGCTCTCGCAAAGTGCTCTCGCGGATCACATTTCCTGATTTGTTCTGATTCGATAAGTGCCCTTCAAGCAATCCAGAATATGTATCCAGCTGATAAGCTGATCCAGAACATCCAGGATGTACTTTTCTCACTGCAAAGTGATGGAAAGAACATAATGTTTTGCTGGGTTCTAGGACATGTGGGTATCAGAGGAAATGAGGAAGGAGACGATTCCGCAAACACGGCATGCCTCAAGAATCGCATGGATTTCTCCACGATTCCAAAACGAGATCTCCTAAATTCCGTCAAGATAAGGATTCTGAGTGAATGGAGCAATGAGTGGTTAGCTGTTGAAAGGAATAAGCTCCGACTTATCAAATCTTCTGTTAAGTCATGGAGCAGTTCCTGTAGGCCAGCCCGGCGCGACGAGGTCTTGCTGACCCGCCTGCGCGTAGGACATTGTCCTCTCACTCATTGGTATCTCTTACTACTTGATGATGAATCCTTTTTGTAAGGAGTGTAGCTGTTCTCTGACAGTGCGTCACCTACTAACTGATTGCAGAAGATACTCTTGTATACGGAGACAAATTGGTCTGGCTGCAGATTTACCAACAATTCTCGGAAATGAAACGGTTAATGTTAACAAACTATTGAATTTTATGAGTAGATCGGGGCTCCTCCCACAAGTTCTCTGGAGGGTTTGAAATTTGCATTACTTTTTCATCTTTCCTGTCTTTTTTTCTTTCATCCTTTGTTTCTGTAATTAGAAAATATAATATTTAGAAAATTTTTCCCCTTTTTCTATGATATAATGTATTGGGTAACTCTTTTTTTCTTTCATCTTTGTATTTAAATAGTTGTTGACATCGGGAGGGTTTTTTAGTGGGTATGGTCGAGATATTCGGCGAGACCCACCCACGGGGAAGAGTCACTACGGCTCTTCTCTAGGGTGCGAAATTGCATTTTTCCCTACTTGCATGGGCTCTAATGACCTTTGATGTTGNAATTTTTTTTTAAATATGTACTCGTTTATTAAAAAATTAATAATGCAAGAAACATGCATGTTTAGTAACTGTAAAGTAAATAATTATATTCTGATAATAAAAATTTGTGATGATTAGGAAACTTTACTTTGGCTTTTCTTGAACCCTCCACTAACAGAATCCAAGAACGATTTCGAAGATCGACTACTGTGGTAAAAATTATACAAGTGTCAATTACAAAATTGACAGGCAAAATGATATGATACGATAAACTTGAGTCATGTCTAATATATACTTACGTGTTTCATTCTATTCGATCCGACTTGAACAAATGGAACGGGAAAGAAAATTTTCCTTCGTATGTAATGGACAGTGTTTTCAGTAAACCCAGATATATCATGCGCAAAACCGGCTTCTGTTAGAGGATAGCAGGAAGAGGAAACAAATTCCTTTCCTCGCCCCTGTCACCACGCGTTCCACCGGCTTCTACTGAGTAAAACTAGTTTTTGAGGTAGCGTCAAAAAGGATTCTGAAGGCAAAGTATTATTTTTCAGGTGTGGCTTTAAATCAAATCAGTTCATTGTAACCAAACGAATTTTTTTGCAAGCACACTATGAATATCATAGAAATGCTATAAGAATCTGCCTCTACATTGTCTCCATATAGGCAGCGGGAAGACAGACAACAGGTGTATTTTCTTTATTAGGAGGATAAATGGATATTACTTTCAAAATACAAAACCAAACCTATATGCAACTTCAGAAAATTATATTTCCCTCGAAAAATTTATTGATCAGTTAGTGATTAAAAAACACTTTCCCTTTTATTATCCCCACTTAAAACACTTTCTCGGTGTAAAATTTGTAAAAGAAAGGACTTCGGAAGAATCATTTCAGGAGTTACCAATGGGCATACTTAAGAAAGGTTATTTGTTCCAAAATCTCGAGCGAACGTGAACGAAGTAACGTTTAAGGTCGGTAATTGACGAGTTCATAATATTATGGTTACGATCATAACTCGTCACTCATTATTATGAGAACTAATGCAAGTATTATTTCTTTCTTTGCCATATTCCTAATTTACCTGATTGAATTAATCGGTATAGATCCATGCATCTTCCCTTTCGAGGGTTGTTACCAGATGATCTGATGGGTTGAGTAAAGGGATAGAGAGATTGGATACACCAGCTGACTCAGTGGAGCTTACGAATATTGGGATTCAAACTATGTCTTTTTTAAATGAAACTCGTACCGATATAATCAGTAACAGTTTTCAATTTACCTGTTATTGAGAAGTAAAATAAAATTCCTTCAACTGTTTAATTCACCTCATCCTAAATAAGTGTTAATTATGTGAAGACGTACCAGCTTTTGTTAAATGGAAGGTTCCTCTTTTTTCACATTTGAACTGAAGTTCACTGTGTGGATCAGCAAGAATAACAAGGTGCAGCAGTAGGTTATATAATAAAGTTGGCATTTTTTTAAATAGAAAAAATATTTGACTAGAAATAATAGTTACAGATTTTGCAGGAAATTATTTACTTATGCTTTTAGAAACAGCTATAAGACTTGAATCTATATCGCGATGGGGGCGGGGTTAAAAGCTTATTAGAAAAGACCATGAGTTTAAATGATGCTGGTCTTAAAGGTTGGGCGCCAAATTACCCCCAAAAATTTGAGTAATTATTTGCAGAGATTTCTAAGGAAGTAAGAACCTTTAAAATAAATAAAAACATGAGATCTCAGGGTATTCAAGTTTTAATTAAGGATTCGAGTTATTTAATGAGGTGATGACCACACACAAGGTTCCTTATGGAAAACGCAATTTACAAATAAAAGAACTAAATTGTTTGTTCACTGATGTTACAAAACACTTAAAAGTATCATGCATTCTTCTTCGCTGAAGCGTACATACACTCCCACGAAATAACACAATAATACTGGCGATCAATAATGATACCATGCTTTATCTCGCCACTGGTTAAAAATGCAGAAGGCACATCATGATTGAATTTACACAAAATTAAGTAATTGATCATACATCTTTTAGATTAGGCCCTTGTGAATAAAGTTAATGTTTTGTTTAACGTCCTTAATTAGGCCGAGGTAATCTTATACTTGAAGCACACGCAGTGGTGTAGAATAAGTTTATTGGCCCTTGCGACCCATAAAGCCGATCGCCTCGAGTTCCCGCAGCTCATTCAATACCTTCATTCGTCTCGTGAAGGTCAGTCCCCCTGCTTCAGAAATTCCAAGCATCAGCTGTCACGTTCCGCTCGCAGCCAGGCGGTGTCATCTGGTTGATAGCAATACGCATCTCAGGAATGCGATCCATGATGAGTTGATTCAGAAAAAAACGCCTCCGATCAATTCGGACCCCGGGTTTTCTGCTTATCGTTCGGAATATTAAAATGTTTAGCGATCATTTATAGATCTGAAACGATGTTCCGAATTAACAATCGAATACTTCTGAATCTCGCAAGACTCCGTGCAATACTCAACGTACATAAAAATAAAATATCCGGATCATAGTAGCAGTCATACGAAGTTGAGCGCCTAGTAAGTCGTGGTCGCGAATGATCGCAACTCTAAGTCACTCGCGAATAATAATCAAAATCTGAACTGAGTCTCAACCTCGGAACTAAATTTTAGTTCTCAATCTGGTGATCTCTCCGACTGCTCCATCGTTTTTATCAATTCGTTCCCCCCTCCAAANCGCCCCTGGATTTCGAAGACAGCAAGTCTCATGACGAGTGCAAGATTCCTCCAGGCACTCCTCCGTCGCTTCTTTTCAAATATTCATTATTCAGTCATCATATTTTTCCATGCTTCTTCCAGACAGTGCGTATCCAATCTTCACCTTATCTCGCCTCGTCAGCTACGACTCCGAACGTTTCTCGCCTACGACGCGCGCCACTAGCTAAATAGTCATTAAAATTTATGATGCTCTGCCTCGATCTCTCGTCGAGATCCTGCATCTCCAGCTGTTCCTTGCGCGACTGTTTATTTCATGTCTCGTCTAGCTTCCAGACGAAAGTCCTTCCTTTCATAATGTACCCTGTGGTCCTCCACACCCTGTCTAGATCTTTTGAGCTCTAAGGTTTCTTTCATCTCCTTTCACCCTACCGAAATATAACTGCGTCTGTCTCGTTTTCCAGCTATATCATCTTGCGTTGATAATTGTTTATCTTAATTTAAACCAAAGATTATTATATAATCACAATATACATCTCTAACATGTAGTTAAATTTAATCGTATGGGGTGTGTGTGTCAATTCCAAGGTATGAATACAATCCTGATACGAAACCATGATACTCGATTAATACAATCCTGTGACTCCTTCCTGCTAAAGGATCATCTCAAGAGAAGTCTTTGTTCTCATGTCACTTTTAACTTACAAAACAGAGCTTCATTATATTCCTCACAAGAATTTTTGAAAGCTGTTTCCCCCTCCCACTTTCTCGCCTCGAAACACACCCCTTCCTCCTTTCCAAATTGTTAGAACGTGTTTTCATATCTCAATGCGTCCCATTTTCCGAAGGCAGTTATTTTGGCGTCTCTTCAGGTTCTTGAAATTAAGATTTCTTATATCTCTGACAAGGGTTTTCGAAATACCACACGTTTATTATAAACTTTAGCAACTCGAAGGATGCGTGTTTCGAACAAAGATTGCTTCCTTTGTTTCTTCCCCTTCTGCCATTATCTTAAAACGCGCCAGACTTTATCTCGAATTTGTTGTAATGCACTTAGGAAGCTCCATCCATCACATACGTAGCCTTCTGTTTTCGTGTCCCCGCGGACTCTCAGAATTAAAATGCCTCTTATTTATCGAAGGTTCAAAAATGCAGAACTAATTATTTCTTACAATAAAGTTTCGTAATCGTGAAAAAATCGAAAGCGAGATTTCGATGGAAATATCCGATTGGGTGATCCCTGATTCTGAAAAAGTGTTTTTTGGCATAACGTCTGTCCGCCTGTGCGCAGCGATTCTGAATTAACGGTTGAATCAATTTTATTCGTATTTAGAATAGAATTTACTTGTCGATGCTCGTGCTCGAATTCTTTTTTACTTTAAAAACAAAGGGTACTTCACATGAAGAACAAAGTACTCTTTTGAATGTTTCTCAAAAACGGCTCCAACGACTTTGCTTAAATTTCCTGTATGTTAAGTACAATTAGTATGCTTTACATCCGCATTAGCGGTATTTTGCTTGAAAGTGTGTTATAGACGCAATAAAATAATTCTGTCTGCTACACTTACACATAAGTTTACTGTTTCAAGAAGTTTGAATAATATTTAGCTGCGTAAATTGTCCAAGCAGACGTTGAATACGCTTTCCATAAACTGAAATGAAAGATATGATAATGATAAAATACACAGGACAGTAAACGCACTGCAGATACGATATTTATGAGACTGGCATGTCGCTATATGTTTTGAAATAATATTCTGAATATTTAGTTTACTTTCAAATTTCATATAAAAGAGACTAATAAGTTTATCTAGGGACATTGAGCTTGAATAGAGCACTGAAAGACGATCAAAATATAGAAGAGCACACGCCAGAAATGACCCTTTCACTATAGATTTTTTTTCTCACTCTATGCTGCAGACGGAGAAACGTATATGAGAAAAGATGTACAATGGTTTTGCACCACTAGTTTTCCATTATAAGGAGATGATTATGATGCTATTGCCAACCTCAACATAGAAGTTTCTTTGTCAGTAGTAATGGTTGTTTGGTATCATTTTTCTTAAAATTTTATGCAGAAAAGTGAACTAATTTTTGTCTTACTGGCACGGCAAGTAAACAGTTTGCAATACGAATTATCTAATAGGTGAATCATACCGGACGCTAAGGGAAACGGATAATCCCGTGTGTTTGTGTGAGTGAAAAGTGATATGTCAGGGACCATCGCTGGGCCAGGACGTCTCCGAATGAGGAAGTGGCGAGAGTGAGGCAGGTAACCCGCCGTCTTCTGCTATATATTGAAATTTATCTCCCACACATTAGGATGATTCTCCTTATGGCGACCAAGCAGTGCACATCGTTCCACGTTGCCCTCATGCTATCAGAGTGAATTTTGACCACTGACATTGACACACGTGAAGTGTTCTACAGACAAAACTGATTCGTCCAGTTAAATTATTTATTTCTATTATTAAACATTGTTTTGCTCTGGCTTCGGTCAGTGCAAATAGTTGAAATGCAGACTACACACGACAATGTTACATCTGAAGCAGCAACAGTAGCACTTCAATACGAAATAATTGAACAACTTACACAACAATTGCATCTTCATCAAGAGCAACTTTAACAGCAGCACGCAGATCACCAAAGTAAGTAAGCATTTTCTCAACCCACGCAGTGGCCCTTCAACACTGACCTCGGTGCGACGCAAATCGCACCATTTCAATCAAATAGTGTAAATTATCATAACTTAGATTATCATCCGGAAGTGTACTCCCCCCAGGGGACTTACATCTAGTAAGTACGTGTTTTGCGAACACGGGGCCCCGAGCTGAGTCTGGCATTACTTCCACTTACTTGTGCCATGCTCCTTCCTTTCTCTTTTCTGACCTCCCTTGGTCACCTCTTGTTCTTTTCGATCCCGACGCTATTAGGGCTAGGGTATCTTTCATTTTCCTCTTCCCCCAGGGGACTTACATCTAGTAAGTACGTGTTTGGTGAACACGGGGCAGCGAGCTGAGTGTGGCATTGCTCCCACTTACTTGTGCCATGCTCCTTCCTTTCTCTTTTCTGACCTCCCTTGGTCATCTCTTGTTCTTTTCGATCCCGACGCTATTAGGGCTAGGGTATCTTTCATTTTCCTCTTTCATCTTTTTTTTTTTAATGTTTTTAGTAAAGTCGTTTTTAGTAATGTTGGAATTTGTGTTTTGAGTTGTAATGCAGGAGGGTTTTTAGTGGGTATGGCTGAGTCATTCGGCGAGTCCCACACGCCAGGAGAGTCATGTTGGCTCTCCCTAGTGCGTAACTGCATTTTCCCTACCTGTACAAGTTTTAAGGGCTCTAATGACCTCGCTGTTGACGAGCCCTAAAGCCCCACAAAAAAAACAAAAAAAAAACGGAAGTGTACTCACTAAATGTAGTTAAGTGGCAAACTGTAAACTTGGAAAACAAAAAGAAAATCTTCATATGAAACGGAGACCGTGAGAAATGTTAAGCATAAAACATCATTTCCCTAACAGATTCGAACCCCTCAAGAGATTAGCGGTGAATCCACTGATTGTGACATACATGATAATGATTGGGGAAACCCAAAACCATCGCCAATCGTTGTTCCTGGAGTAACAAAAATCCAAAGGGCTCTAATGACCTCGCTGTTGACGAGCCCTAAAGCCCCACAAAAAAAAATCCAAGAAATGTTAAAAACATAGAAAGTGTAATTAAAAAAACAGACCATTGTTACAAACTTAATGACGGCATTGATTGTAGATTAATGCCAACTACGGTGGATGTTTTCAGAATACTATTCAGGCACTTCAGGAATAAGGAAGCAAAATTTCACACTTATCAGTTTAAGACCGACAAACCTTTTCGTGTGGTCCTTAGATATGTTCACACTGATATAGAAGAACTAAGGGTAAGTATAGAAGACGAAGGCCACAAAATCCGACAAATTTACAATATTAAACACGGAATTACGAAAAATCCTCTCCCCATAATTTTTGTCGACCTAGAACCTAACAACAAAGATATCTATAACATAGAATTCTTGTTAAATGCAAAAGTCAAATTTGAGGCGTTACGCATAAAGCGGGACATTGTTCAGTGTAAACGCTGCCAATCTTACAACACTCAAAGATACCGCAGTCACTCTTATCGCTGCGTTAAGTGCGGCGACAACCATCCTACTAATGCATGCATGAAGGATAACAACACTCCTCCAAAATGCGCTCTATGTGAGGGGCAACATCCAACCAATTACAAAGCCAGTGAAGTTTATCAAACTATTAGAAACAGAAAAGTGATTAGATCAGCTTCCATGAAATTGACCACGGAGAACAGAAATATAGATTACATACAAAGTACAGTACAGGTTGAGTTTTTAGTTCCAACAGATAGGAAACCCAGTAACTCTAAATCTAATACCTAAACGTACATATGCTGAAATGACAAACATAAGCTCACAAGAGAAAATGTCAAATTACGATGTAGTATTTGAACAATTTTCACAATCTTTCAACAAATTGGAATTATCTTAAGCAAGCAGAGCAAATGTCCACTCTTCTCAATTTCAAGACCAATCAGATGATACAAAAATTATGAATAACACTTATCGCATTGCTACATGGAATTCAAACGGGCTCTCACAACATTCTCAAGAATTACGAATTTTTCTAACAAATATAGACATAGATGTAATGCTAATATCAGAAACTAACTTCACATGCTTAACTCACTTCACCCTTCCTGAATATAATGTGTATGGTACTATACATCTAGACAACAAAGCTCACGGCAGTTCCGCAGTATTAATAAAAAATACAATAAAATATCATGTGTGGCCAGCTTATCAGAAAGATTATCTGCAGGCTTCAACGGTGCAAATATTCGAAGTATATTGGCGAGTTAGTGTATCGGCTATTTATTCTTCGCCGAAGCACAAGATAAAAAAAAATATAATGAAATTTTTAAATCATTGGGTCCACGTTTTATTGTAGGTGATTACAATAGGAAATCGAACTTTGGGGCTCAAGACTTACTCTCACGAATGAAAGGGAATTAGAGAAAACGATAACGACCTTGCATTATACGCCTATATAAACAGGTTCTCCAACCTACTGGTCCAAAGACACAAACAAATTACGTGATCTCATTGATTTTTTATAACAAAGGGAATAGACAGAAATTATTTATCTATTGAATCTTCCCTTGACCTCAGCTCTCATCACTCTCCTATAATGCTTACAATATGCTCAACAGTTATAAAGAAAAACCATTCTCCTTCACTCTCAATGCCAAAAACAAAATGAAAAGCTTTTGAACACTGGATTCACCAGAACATCACAACCCGCGTTCCTTTAAAAACTCATGATTATATCGATGACGCAGTTGAATATTTGACAAGAAGCATACAATTAGCAGCTAGGTTGTAACTCTGGTGGCACTCGTTTCCGTTAACTATGGAAATCATCAAGGTTACCCTGCAGAAGTAAAGCAAAACATTCACGAGAGGCGTAGATTAAAATCAGAATGGCAGAAAAAACGAAGTACTATTAGTAAAAGAAAATTAAACCGAGCAACTCAACAACTTAAAACACTACTAAAATCCCTTCAAGACAGTAAAATTCAAAATTACATAAAAAATCTCTCCTTGCCAATCCAAAAAAAGACTTACTATGGAAAACATGCAAGCATATCAGGCAACGCAAACCAGGCGGAAAATGGGAAAAAAGTGACAAACAAAAAGGTGAAATCTTCGCAGAATACCTGAGAAAGGTCTTCAAATTTTCGCCTGCTCCCAATGACTCTCATTATGAACAAATTTCAAATTGTCTGGATGCATATTTCATTTATCACCCCCAATAAAAATTTTCACAAAAAGAAGTAAAATATATTCAATGTACGCCTCCAAGCAATAAGACTCCAGGATATGACCTTATCACTGGTGATATTCTAAAGAATCTACCCAATAAAGTAATCGCTCTGATCACCTCAATATTTAATGCCTCTATCGGACAAGAATATTTCCCCTCTCAATGGAAAATGTCTTAAACAATTATGATTCTCAAATCAGGAAAGTCCGTAAATGACGTTGCATCTTATTGACCAATTAGTCTACTACCATCACTGTCAAAAGAATATGAAAAACTCTTAATAATTAGATAGAAACCAATTATGGAAGAATTATAATTAATTCTGCACCATCAATTCGGTTTCCGTAAACAGCACTCAACTCATAGAACAAATACATAGAGTGGTAGATTCAATAAACAAATCTCTAGAGGAAAAACGGTATTGCTCTGCTGCATTTGTTGACATAAGCCAAACCTTCGACACATGTTTCATCATTCTATCACATTGAGTCATAAGTCCCTCAAGGTAGTGTATTAGGTAGGCCCAATCCAATGTATTCTTTTCATGACTGACTTACCTCAAGGCAACAATACCATAACTGCAACATACGCAGACGATACTGCCATTTTGGCCTTCGCTGAATACCCAAACGAAGCAACCAAATTATTACAATCGCATGTAGATAAAATATCTGCATGGTTCAAAGAATAGCGTATCAAACCGAATGAAACCAAATCAACGCATGTACTTTCACTCTTAGATCTCAAACCTACTTAAAGGTCAAAATAGTGACACATATCTCCCACACAGTGAAACTATAAAATTCCACTTAGATCGAAAGTTGACATCGAAGAAGCATAACAACTAAGAGGACTGAACTAAATATAAAACGATTCCAATAAAAAATTCTCAGGTCCATAACAAATGTTCCGTGGTATGTTTCTAATAGAACTTTGCATACTGATCTAAAGATCCCAACTGTCTTTCAAACCATCACAGACCACAGCAGAAGATATGAAGATAGACTGGATAATCACTCAAACCACCTAGCCACCAACAGTCAATACACACCAAAACTCAAAAGATCAAGCCCTTCGATTTAAGTTATAGCTTCACCAATACGTAATCCTGCCATTTGATTAACTTTTGTATTGTGTTTCTTTTTGTCATATTTAATTTGTTCCTTTCGTATGTGTATGCAAAATCGATTCTGAGAAGACCGTCATATACGGATCCTCACTCGTGTAATTTATCCACCCACAAACAATTCACCGAATGTTCATGTATTGAACAAATTGTGAATAAAGAGTTATGAAAAAACAAACATATTAGGATATGAAGCAGTAAGAATTCAAAAGCGTACTCCCCTCCACTCCCACCAAATGGATTAGATTACAGCGATTGCTTTGCAGAATGTTTTGAACTCTTGACAGCGGTAAAATTCATTCCCAATGTTGCTGACTTCGTACACGAGTACAACCCACTCTCTAATGAAGGAAAAACAATCTATGGATCTATGAAACTACGCGAATATTGGATTCGGTGCCCTTTTTTATTGTGACTGTCAGAACAAAGTCCAGATTTTATTACTTCGACCTGTTACATTCAATTTGCAAACTTAATTTTTTTCGAAGTAAAATTAGCATTTTTAAGAATATTATTTTATCCGTCTGCCCCTCCCCTTGGATCCGCCCCTGTTCAAGGACCTTGTGATATAAAGTTTCGCGACGGTACTGTCATGAATCTAATCAATTAGCTCAAAGGTATGTGGATTGTGTTAATCCTCCAATTTTCTGTGAGTTAGTTCCCCAAGTCCATTGTGTATTTTTCGTAAACGCGAAGAAATGAAAAAAGGTAACTATACAAATTATACAATGTGTATGTACATGTAATGAATAACGACGATTTTTATTGGTTGTATATTTGTTGGTTTGGAAAAGAGCATGGCTTGGTTTGGAAAAGTATTGACTGTTTGTTGGTTTGGAAAAGAGCATGGCTTGGTTTGGAAAAGTATTGACTGTTTGTTGGTTTGGAAAAGAGCATCGGAATGCAGCCAATTCAATGTTTCATTTGTAGTTGGGTGTGTTCAGAGAAGCCGCTAGGTGCTTTCTATTATTGTTCAGCTTGAGGGAATATAACGTGCATGCTCTTTGGATGTTTGCATCTTGATTTCCGCATCCGGTTGACGCCTGACGCCTGGTGCAGCGTCGTTGAAGAGCGCTTTCCTTCTTCATCGCCATTTTCTTTGGCTGAAGTGATACTGGAGAGCCGAGCCGGTGCGTCGGGAAGTTCACGGGGCGAGGTGAATACTTCTGTGGACGAAGAGAATTAGTTGCGAAACTAACAGGTAATCTTTGATCTTTGAAATTTATAAAATTAAACTTTGTTGTGCCTAGTTTTGGGAATGAATTATTCTTTCTCGTGATAGATCGGCATACTAGTTTTCGGTCTGAAAGCCTTGAGAGAATGTGATGTTCATTGTTTGTTAGCTATTGGTTAATTCCAAGACGCCTGTTAAACGCAGGCTGATTTAGTGACCCAACGAGTACCGTATCGTCGGAGATTGTGTGGAAGGTTTTTAGTTCTTTTACTGCGACTTTCGATGAACTGTAATAGTCTGTGGAATGTTTTCACTCCATACGTTTGCTCTAGGATTAACATTTCGTGTTGGTCCACTTTGAACCGATTATTTGTTCTTTTATTCAGAATTTACAGTTTTATTTCGTTTTCGTTACTTGTATTTTGTTCTTCTCAGTGCCTTACCTAAGTAAATTATAGATCGAAGTTGCCAATGTTTTAATTTTTACATTCGGTGTCTTAATTTTGTGGCAGCAAGAAGCTAGTTCATTGATTTATTACTCTAAACATATATTACTGTGTTCTGTTTTGGCATTTTGTTACTAATTACTACAAACTTCTCCTGATATGTTAATTAATCCTGATATTTTAATACTTGTGTAAATGTTGCCTTTAAATCATGAATTTTGAGTGTTGATATATTTTGTATTTCTGTGCTTGTCCTTATTTGGTATTTGCTTCATGTTGATACTAGTAAGAAAATAACATGTTCAGCTTAAGTTCCTAGACTTGTTACATTTTGTGTACAGCGCATCCTTCACTGTGAATCAGCTTGAGATGCATTTATTGTAGTCTTATTTCCATGATCTTTTAGTTACAATGTATTTTGTATTGGACCTATCACTGTATATGTTTGTAATACAATTCTTTCATTAAGATGATTTGATATTTGACAAAATACTCATCCTGCATCTGGATGTTGAAATAGCAGCCATATTCCAACCATTTAGTTTTGTAGGGAAAGGGTTTATTAATGTAGTGTTTTTGGCTATAAGAAGTTCAATAATATGAGATGGTATGGTTTAGAACAAGTCTCTTATTTAGAATTGGTGAAAAGTCCTTGATTGAAGTTGATTTAATAAAATTTGGAAATGGTGTTCTTGACTCAAATGTTTGGTAGAATAGTGGAAAAGAACCAATCTAAAGATATTAAAATATGACTACTTAGTTAAGAAATCTGGTAAGTTTTGGTTATTTGACATTCAAAATTAAAATGACAATATTATTGCCAGTTATGTATTAAGATTCCATGTTTTGTATTGTGGAACTAGGATTGTTGTAATATGTCTTCAACAGTTTTTTTTTTGAGTGGGTGAAAATCTTTCATGTATAAATTGGAGGATTGATTAATAATTAGATTTTGTGATCTAGTTGTATTGTTAATAGCAAAATAAATTTGTCCTGTGTATGAAGATTGCAATTCAAATGTTTATTAATTATATTAAATTTTCCATGTCAGTGTTCAGTACATGAAAAAAGAAGTGAATTTACGAAGGGTTCATAGGGATAATTTGCTATTGTGTAATAAAGGCACTAGTATTCACATTGAACACTATGGGTCATGATTCACATGTGGTTATCTTGTCATGTACTGTCACTCTGTCTTGTGTGTTATTCTTATAGGGAGGATTCTTATATTCTTATCTTTCTAACAATTTGAAGTGGTGCATTCTAACAAGCTTTAAAACACTTATTACACTGAAATATTCTGACAACAAATAAACATCAATATCGATACTAAATAAATACCAACAATTGCAGGTTAGGCTACAGACACCGCCACCTTGCATTTCTGGGGAGTCATGACATTAGTAAAGTTAGCAAGCCTGGGCTACCCTATTGTTTGTGTATGCATGAAGGGACTTCATTCTTTCTCTTGTTGATTCACAATTAATGGTTTTAAGTGAACACAATCATTGGATGCAGTGTACTGCCGACTACTAACCTTATGAAGGCTTACTTAATTACCTAGTAATTAAAAATACCAAGTAAAGTGATATTTTTATTCTATTGCGAATAGGAGTGGTATTTCAATTCCATGAGTTGTACAGTTTATGCTTCTATAAGATTAAAGAATCCATCAATATTTCTTATTTTGTATTATTGGCAATCCCTTATTTGGAGCCTGTATGTAATACTATTTCTTTTGCTTTTTCTGTTATTTCCAATTGGAATTTCTTTATAATTACATTTGACAAATATCAACTTTATTCATTGCGATGATATCAGCCATTGCAAATTACCAGAAAAAATTGTTCCAGTTTAGCCAAAAAAGAATTTTCTTATAAACTTTATTACTTAATAGTTCTACCTAGTATTAATTAATTTATGATATATTCTAGAAGGAATGAACTAGTTTGTTAAATGATGTTGAATTAAACATTGCAGACTCAAGATGTCGGGATCTGGTGATCATGACGATGAAAGTTATGTGGTAAAACTGAGAGGCCTTCCTTGGTCTACGTCTGTGGAGGAAATTCGGAAGTTCTTTGGTGAGTTGTGTTAAGAGAGTATTTATTAGATCATATTTTGTTGAATCTATATGAAACCACTTTTAATCTTTTGTTGTTGAAATAATAATCTTCACTTTCATAATATTTTATGTGCTTAAATTACACAAGAAAACATGATTGTAAGTGTTCTATAATATTTGGTGTATGCCAATTTCAAAAATGATATTAGTATTTCTCTGCCTCATAAGAATTTTTTATAATAGTGAAAATTTCTCTAATTTGTGCTTTTTCTGTAACTCTACCAGAAAGTTTTTAGAAACTGTTTCAAATTAAAACTAATATTATTCAGAAACAAAACACCTGACATTGCTACTACATGTCAATTAACAAGATATTACAACTTAACACTGCATATCATATATAAAGGAAGATTGTATAAAATTTTATCATTTGTTTAGGGAAGAAATACTGCTAGTTTATTGTGTTCATTTTGTACTCTATAAAGTCTTCAAGAAGGTGTGAACAGTCCAGAATTGTTTTGTCGTATGTTAGTTTTCATTTTGTCAAATGGGTCTGCGCGAGATAAATTTTTGTAATGAACAAGGTCAGAGATTTCACCAAGATTAAAAACTGGAAAGACTTTATTAAGGTCCTATTTTTGTATATCACTAATTCATTTACTTGTTTTAGATTTAAATGTATATTTTCATTTGACTTTTTATCAATTTCATTGGATTTTATCAATATTCATAGGAAACTACAAGTAGTGTCATATGAAAGCAGAAATTGGACTATATCATAAATGTTGTTTCTGAGGTAAAATAACCTGTAAAAGTTGGTCATTTTTGAATTCAGCACAGCAATATTAAATTTTGTATGTTTTTACAATGTATAGTTTTTGTGATGCCTATTTTTTTCCAATACTGTATTTATCTGAATATGATCCTCCCTCCCCTTTTTTCTGAAAAGTCACCAGTAAATCCAGAGAGAGATTGCATTTGAAGATTTAGCAGGGAAGTTCTTCGTTAAAACTTTTGGAACGTAGGATAGCTGTCTCAGTTTTTCAGCAGAGAAAATGGGCAAACAAGCTATAATGGTTGGGATCAACTTTAGTAGCTAAGGAAGCTTCAGCCACAATTCAGCAATGTGAGCAGTTTCCTTGATATTTCATAACAATCAGTCAGAGTGTGTAATTTAACATGGAAAACAAGCCCTTATAATTAACGTAACACAAAGAACATCGATCGATGATTGCGGGATTTGACGCTTATTCGAAGTGGAAATCGAACTGGTCCACGTCTGGCAATGACAGACTGCCATCGCTGTGCCGACCGTGACACACGATTTTTTCGAGAGGGGATCTTCTAAGACAGCGAAAGTTGGGCGATCGAAGATGCTTCGACGCGAACACCAAACTACAAGTTGTGAACAATGCTCAAAGACACATAAATAAAGCAGTGGTACGAGAATTTGAGGTAGAACTGAAGTCCGTGTGGATCTGGCGATGTCAAGAGTAGTAGTTTAACTACACCAGTTAGCTTTTAAAGTACTTTTGATTATACTTACCAGAGCCAACCATTTCACATGGAATTTTGAATGAGCATTTCCCTTCAGAAAGACTTTAGAAAGTTGATTTTACTCAACTTCATTTTTACTCTCTAAATTTTGCCTCCTAAAATAAGGGGGGACTATATTCTGGTAAATACGGTAAAACCAATATAATGCAAACCCGAACCCATAATTTCACAGGAGAACTTTTATTGAGCATTTCCCTCTGGAAAGATGTATATTTCGTTCAATATAGTTCTATTCATTTTGCTTCCAGAAAGAGGGAGTACAAGTATCATAAATAAGGTAATGAGTTGACACTACTGAATTGTATAATGAGTATTTGTCAAATGACAGATGAAGTCCACCCACGTACACTGGCATAACTAGCATATCAGGTGTCCTCTAAAGTAACTAGCAGTATTTTCTAGGGTGTTCTGGGGCCAAGACAGTGTGGATACTAACATCTAAGTGTCCAGCAAACTATATCACCCGGGAAAATTTGCACGAATCTCTAAATAACAATATTAAAGTTTTAAAATGTTTCAGTGGTATGAAGTATTATAAATGGAGAAGTAAACAATTGGTCATAAAATATATTTCATTGATTCTGTTTTTATTGTAAAATATTAGTGAAACTGATCACATAGTGGCACTGTAGCATAGTACAGTTCTCTGTATGAAATTTTTGATGATAAACATCATCAAGAATTTTTATTACAGCGTTTTGGACATTATCCATCATCTTTACCTGTATGTATTGTCACAACAGGTTTACTTTCATTTTGCAACATTTTGGGCGTTCTGCCAACATCCTCCTTCAGGCGTTCGGCAGCACCGGTATTCGAACCAGGGTACTTTCGTACTTCAGACGAGGACGTTACCATTGTGACACAGCGGTGTAAATGATATTTCGTGTCGGGCTGCTCTAGTACTAGTACCCGTGGCTGACCTACTAACAATAGCCCCACTTATCTACCTCCTATCATTCCATGTAGGTAAGCTTCAATAGCTTTCTATATTTCCCATTTACAAAAACAACAATTAGTACCCCATATTATTGGCATCATAGGGGATGTATCTCGATTGAAGTTTGACGTATCTGTTTACTAGCCAGGTGGTTGTATGCAGCCTACTTGATTTTCCGTATTTTTTTAGTCTTTCTCTGGCGATGGGGAAGGTTTTTTCTCATAAGATGCGATGTCAGTTCTCCCAGACATGGTCGGCTAACCCTGACTTGGTTTTTTCCTGTTGTATGGCTTTTTGGTGTTCTTTTAATCGCACGGTCATATCATGTGAACCTCTGGGTCACAGTGGCCCTGTGGTAACGTCCTCTCCTTGAGAATCAATGTACCCTTGTTCAAATACCGGTGCTGGAGGACGCCTGAAGAAGGACATTGACAGAACGTCCGAAACGTTGCAAAACGAAAGTACACCTGGTGTGAAGATACAAACAGGTAAAGACGATGGTTAATGTAATGTCCAAAAATATTGTAATAATAATAGTGGTACACAACCCTGTACTGTCATGTACGTTTACTGAATATTATGCAATATGGCTGCCTAACATGTATTGCCAACTTCTATTTAAGTTATATCCTAATAAATATTAATAGTCACAATGACTATTTGCTGTAAAGATATAAAAGTTGATAACACAACAATCTGAGGCATAAGGTAATATTCGTTCCACACGCTTGATGCAGAAGAAACAGAATAGCACCACAAGAGCAAGTGCATTGAATTGTTGGGAGATTCTAGTTATGAATGTCGAATGAAATTCGAATGTCCTGCCAACATAATGCAAGGTACAAATATCATTACTCTTATGGACAATGGCTAAATAAGTGTTGGCTACACTGCACAAGCACTATACCAACAGCAAGCTAATTAGACTGACAATAAATAAAGAAATAATTTATTGTCAAGAGAGCTGTTTCGTAGCCTAAGACCATGTTGAGGACAATGTAGTTTACTATGACTAATATATAATAAACTAATAAACAGTGTGTTTCTTCATAAAAAAATTCTGAAATTAAATTTCCCTTAGCTAAGAAACATGACTTTGAGTATAGCATGTATATGATGCAGAGGGGTAGGGAAAAGTATAGTATTGCTTGTAAATCTCACTTGGAAATTATTGCTGTCTGTGGCACTCTCGAGAATTGCTAGGAAATCTTTTCTCGGCAGCTAAAAGTTTGTACTTGATGTGACAATTTTTGGGAAATAACTAAAAAATACAGGTTTGTTTTCTGCTGGGAACTGAACTGAAAATTGGCGAATGAAGTTGTAGTGAAAGTATTGTATTAGTAATTTATGAACATTAATTATGTATGTGTGGATATTTTCTTGTTAGGGTCTCTTACCAATAATTAAAGTTATTCTTTTGTAGGATTTTTTGCTTTTACAGGCAATAAAGTTTGTAAAGTGATTTAATACTCAATATGGCTCCTTTATTCTCTCTTGATTATTAGTTTCCTAGAGACTTTTTTTCTTTCTCAGGTGATTGTAATATCAAGCATGGGAAACTTGGAATCCACATGACAATGTCTCGTGAAGGACGTCCTAGTGGGGAAGCTTATGTTGAAATGGAAACAGATGAAGATATAGAACGGGCTATTAAGAAAGACAGAGACCACATGGGACATCGGTATATAGAAGGTATATTTAGTAATCCAGCTAATGAATTTTCTATCTTGTTTGCATTTGTTATCTTAATTTTGTTTCTTCAGTGTTTAAAGCTAAAAGGTCAGAAATGGAATGGGTTGTGAAACGTAGTGGACTAAATTTGGAGAATGCCATGGATGATGGCTGTGTAAGGCTTCGAGGCCTTCCATTTGGTTGCTCAAAAGAAGAGATAGCACAATTTTTCTCAGGTATGTGAAGTTACATCTTCGTTGTTATTTTTCTCTGTGGGGGGGTGGGTGTTTGTGTGTGGGTGGGCAGCTGTGTACAATCTGGGGAACTGTTGATATTAAATCCTATTTTGTGGCTTATATTGCTTTTGAGATATGTAACATTTGATACTGTGATTTCTCGGAATTGCAAAAACCAGCCTCTTCTTACAATGAAGCCATTAAGGTGGCCTTTGTAGTGAACCTTGTTTTGGTTTCTTTTCTGTACCATTGTTTACTTGTGAGAAAATAGTTATCTTTTATGGTTAATTTTTGCAATTCCTTATTTTGATTATAATGTGTATTAAATATGTGTATTTGCTTACTTTGTTCATTGAGGGCATATTGTTTATTGGTTGGGTAGGGTTGGAGATAGTACCCAACGGGATATCCCTACCAACTGACTACACGGGAAGGAGTACTGGGGAGGCTTACGTTCAGTTTGTAAACAAAGAAGTGGCTGAGAAAGCTCTTGACAAACACAAGGAAAAAATAGGACACAGGTGGGGACGAGTGCAGTGGAATGGTAGGGAGGGATCGGGTGGGAGCTACCCAAACCCTCTGGCCTATGGTATACCATCTCGCACTTTTTTATTAACTCAATTCAACAAGGGTGTTGATTTAAGAATTTCGAGAGATCTGAAGGTTGGAAATGTGGAGAATGTTCTTTTTAAGAGTTCCATGATGGTAATGAGCAAAAATTTATTAGCAAATGCATGAAGCTCTCCCAGGTTAGTCAAATCTTATTTTTAAAATAATACTTTGAAATTATTATGAAATATTTATTTCAAATAGGGGTTGAAGTAATAGATTGATGTGAGTTAGAACAGAATTTTGGTGAAATGGTAAAGACCTATGCAGTTTTGAAGGAGCCACTTCATGGTAGATTCACTTTTCTGCGGTCACTAGTAGTGTATTGCTATCTCCTAACAGTGTTTAAAGTCTAAACCTAGTGTTCTGGTCTTGCACATTTCATGAATGCTTAATCTAATAATCAGTCTTGGTATACATGACTTAAAAGATATCTTCATGGTGTGACAGATAATGTGATCCTTTAATTACATAGTACATTACTTTAAAACTTTTTTCATCACACAACAGATCATGTGATCATTTAATTATATGGTGCTTGTAATTTTATATGTTGAGATGGTCAATTGTTAAATTTTAGAAAATGAAGGATTATGAAAATTTTATTGAATGTTGCTTGTAAATGTTCGAGTTTCATTAAATTCTAAATGGAATTAATGTGAAATAATTATTTGTAGAACATTTTTATATTTATTACTTCGTTAGTAATGTGTGTTGGTGAGTATCAGGAAGTCATTTGAAAATAGTTTTAGAGAAACTTGCAGTATGAAGTGCACCATCATTTGAGTAATGTTGCTAAATTGATTGGAAGATCTCAAATTTTATTTGCTGAAATAAATCTCTTTGAAATGGGTAAAATTTTGGGAATACGGCATGAGGTATTCTTGGATTGTTATTTAAAATTGTCCCAATTCAGTCTAACATAGACTATTGTAAAAGCCAGCAAAACACCTTCCTGGGCCTATTAATATTTTATTCAGTATTTGATTGTGGTGAGGTTGGTGTAAATTTATAGTTGGAATATGAAAATGTTATCAAATCATTATTTTGTAAACTGATAATTGATTGATTAGGCACAAAAGTAGCAATAGGCTTCTTTTTTGTTGAAGTTGTTTGTCACCTTCCAGTTCTCTAGTTAAATCATTTCTTATGTGGAGATAATTTGTATTCTGTATTTTCTTAAAACTTGTATAAGACGCATGGATGTATTACTGATTTGGTTGTTGAACTGTTTTGTATATTATACATTGCAAAGCACAAGAAACTGATCTTGTAATCTAAGTCTTTGTATGTTTATTGTACAGGAAAATTAATTGCTAAAATATTTCCTTCTAGTAATGCTTTAAAATGAAATGGAGCTGTTACTAGATCAACAGAGCTTCAGTGGGAGAACTTTTTGGCTGTGATACCCTTTATCTTGTTCATATTTATTATTGTGTGTTTATTATTCTTGTCATATTCAGTTATTTTTTTGGTTCTGTTCTCAATTTAAATTAGAATGGGAGCAATACTCGAATAATACTGAAGGAATTTCTATTTACAAAAGCCTGTCTTTCATACATAGTTAAGATTTTCTTGCAAAACAGTAAGGGGGTTAAAGTTTTTTGTTGAGTCGCTTTACTGTATTTTCAAGAATGGTTTACTCGGATATATGAAGTAATTAATTCATGGGAACTCTTATTGTGAACAGTTTGATTTGTCTAATTTATTCTGCTCTAATCTATTAGCTATAATTCACTTGACAATGGTAAAAGCATTCTGGGCTTTGGTTTTACCGAATTATTTTAAAGTTTTTAAAAATATAAAAAATGATGTATAATTTTAAACTATTTTAGATTTACCTCATTTTCATTTAAGGAAACCTTCAGATCTCTATATTTAGTAGTGTAATTTAGTATTTTGCAGTCTGGTTTTCAACACTTTCTTAAGGTGGGTTTGCTTTTCATTAATATTTTATCTAATATTGAAAAATAATTATGAAGCTATTTTGAGGATAAAACTTCTTAGAAGAAAACATTTTTACTGGAATACTCTTGTGTGGTATGAGAAAAAATAAATTAATCCAAATAAATTAACTGTTATTTACCTTCTGGGATCTTAAGGCACCATTTCCTTTTATACCAATGTTTGCTCATGGCTGGTCTAGAGTCATCCCCTATCACTTTGTCTAGTCTTTTTATTAGAAATAAAGAATATTTTCTTTAGAATAATAATAATAACAATGCCCATTTCTAACTTATTTTGAGTATTAAGTTTGATTATTTTCATTCTTGTATGTATCATGCATTATTTTCTGTAATATATTGCCTTTGGCTTATGAAGTTAATGGAGGTACGATTATTTCATGAGATTTCACATAACTTTATTTGTAATGCTAAGCTTCGTTACAAGGATATTATATTATGCATACTTATACTAAATGTAGCATAACCCAAGATTTTATGTCTAAAAATGGTTTGTCTTGGACCAATTTTCTGTTCCACTGATGGATATTATTAAAGGGGTTTGGACAATAAGTACATGGGTCAGATTTTTTCATATACTTTTTGAATAAGGACTGCTTCAATTTCTTAGTGAAGCCAACTTATTAAAGGTACGTTTATTCTGTTTTCTTCAATTTTTGTGATCTGAAGAATTTGGACCAGAATTTTAATTTTTTCTTATCGACATTAGTCCAAGTTTTTTGATCATAATTTTTGGATGCTTCTACAATACCATGAAGATAAGGTATGTGTTCTTTTGTTCTGTAGTTGGGTTCTTATTTCTTGAGTTTAATAAAAATTTAAAGATTATTAAAGACATAAGATTTTTCTTTTGAAAATTTACTTAATTCTAAAGGTAATGTTGTTTTGCCTGTTTAAAGGGTTTTGCCTGTTAAGGGTAGATGGCTTTCATCTTAATTTTTACAATTTAATTAGCTGCCATAATGCAAAATTCGCTATTTAATTGAAAAATTGTCTTGTGCAGGTACATAGAAATATTTCGAAGTAGCTTGTCTGAAGTTCGAGCTGCTTTAGGCCCCAAAATGCGCGCTGTTGGTCCTGGTGGTTTTAACCAGAGACCTGCACCTTATGACAGAGGAGATCGATTTGGTGGAATGAACAGATACAGCAATATGGGTCGTGGATCGCGCAACTTTAAAGGTAGGTTTTTTAATTTGAGTTAAGAGAAGCAAGCTGATATTGCAATTGAAGCTTTTCAGTGTCTCTTAATGGAGTATTTATAGCTGGTGTGTATTACTAACTTATTTGATTATTTTTTTTAGGTTTTGGAGATTTTGATGATGGCCCCAACCCTTGGGGATTCAGCTCCTCTTGGGGTGGTGGCGGTGGTCCGGGAATGAGAGGTAGCATGGGTGGCCGTGGAGGAAGTGGCATGAACATGAACATGAACATGAATTCCAGTGGGTTTGGTGGAATGGGAGGAATGGGAAGAGGTAGATCAGGCGGAGGCGGTGGAGGAAACAGCTGGAATAGTAATGGAGGTGGAATGGGAGGTGGAGGTCATTGTATTCACATGAGAGGACTTCCCTTCAGAGCGACCCAGGCTGATATTGCAGATGTGAGTTGATATTTGTCAAGTTTGTGGCTTATTGACATTAAATATTATTTTCTCTCATTCTTTCCAGGGTGGCCAGTCTGAAAAAGTCAGGAAATTTTGCAGGTCAGGGGAAAGTTGGGGAAATTTGTGCTGTCAGGAAAGAAAAAGAAGTGTTATAAAAATTGTTTCCTAACATCGAAATCTATAGATGTATTAATTTTTTTGGAATCCAAATTAACCATTTTTATCATTTCAAAGCACTGAAATTTATTAAAAATTATTTAACTAATGTTATTTATGTCTATTTGCAACTTGATACTTTCCAATTGTCAAATTCGTGTGTGGAGGTGTTTTAACCAATAGTTTATTTGAGAAAGATTCCCAAGAATAAAAAAATTGATATAATTCATTTCTCTCGCTTATTGACCTTACATGCATAAGAAATAGATTTATTTCATGCTGTCCAAAATGTATCCCAAGGCCTTAAAACTGTAAAGACACATTTGGAGAGTCTGAAAGAAGAGGATACAGAAAATACCAACATACTGATGAACTGAGGAATGTGCTTGTAAACAAACACAGATTTTGGTTTAAGCACGAAAGAAAACTGAAGGATTAGATTTAGAATTAAAGCTACTTAAGTAAATTCAAACAAAACTGTGATTTAAGTGATTGTGTTTATTATTGGAGAATAATATGAATTTTAGAATGTTTTACCAATTACTTTATTTAGTTATTCAATGGTGAGTTTAGATGTATATTTAATTTATGTTACATGGTAAACCCACATAAATTATCTTATTCTTTTACACATTATGTATTATTTTTGTTGCAATTTTAAAAATTGTTACAAGTTGTTAATAATTTTCCAATTATACAGTCATTGTTAATTGTTGTTCCAATGAATAGTATAATGTGTTCCTCAAGTTATCTGGAAAATAATTTGCAGTGTTTTTTTTTAAAAGTGGAAGAATTAAATCTTTTCTCTGGGAAACATAGTAAAATCTGAAATTTGTGTTAGAAAAATACTGGCCACCCTGTTCTCTATCGAATGGAAATGTGTTGCCGTACAAAAATAAAGCGGGGATTCGGAGCATCTTCAGAATTTTAAATGGAAAACTTTATAGCTGATTTTTATTTAGTATTGAAGAAACTTGTTTTGTATGGTACATTTTTGTTTTGTTGCAGATAGCCCCTTCAATCTAATAACTAAATAGATTGCTAACAATCGAATATGAATTCATAACTCTACAAAGGATTTGTGGGTGAATTTTCATTCAAAAATTGTGTATTATATTAAACATATTTATACAATTTTTGGCATTAATATTTATGATGTGAGCAATTCTAACAATTTTTTCTTGCTAGTAATGCTTCAAGGAGCAAAATTGCTCGTCAAGTAAATAGTTATGTCAAAAATTGTTTTAATGTGTTTGATATAATCAATGTGTTAATGAAAATTCACAAATTCTATGAGTTATGGATTCATTTTAGGTAATGTGAGCAGTTGATTTCATTACTACAATATTGAGGTAGTTGCTCTAATTTTGTTCTAGTTCTTCAGACCTCTAGTGCCAATGAACATAAGGTTACTTTATGACAACAGTGGGAGAGCCTCTGGTGAGGCTGATGTTGAGTTTGCGACTCATGAAGAAGCTGTAAAAGGAATGTCGAAAGTAAGTTTAACCAGAAGCTTTCTTTGTGTAAATTTGAGAGATATTTTTGTCTTTGATTTCAGTAGTGTGAAATAATTCTTTTATTATAAGATAGTTTTTTCATGGTTATAAAAAGTACTGGGCGACGTTGCTTTCAATATGCACTTCTTTCATTTGTTGATTTCCCAATAATGGATATTTTATCTTGTTGAGATTTCATGTTGAATTTGTAATGTTGAACATGTTGAATTACACTGATTTAAGTTCACTTCACACAATGCACTTGATAAAATATTTTTGAGTGCTGTGCCTTATTAGTTACAGGCATCTGAGGAATCGTGAAGTTTTCATGGTTAGACATTCCTACATTTCTTGCAAAAATATTTGAAAAATAGAACATGCTTTGTTTTCCAAATTTTTCAAACCAGAATACTGCATACACAGCAATGAGACATTTTCTGTCATTCCAGTCTGGACAGGTGACAACTTCGCAAATTAAATGCAGTATTTCAGCACAAAATGTGTAATGTGACGTGAGCTTTTGTCAGCGAGAGAGATGGAGTGTGGTGTCAGCGTGGCTCAGTGGGTAGAGCACAGAGTTGCTGGCTGGATGGCCGGGGTTTGATCCCCGGTGAGGTGGGGATTTTTCATCACACCTCAACATCCAGATTGACTCCCAGGCCTACTCAGCCTGCTGTGAATTGAGTACCAGGATTTATCCTGGGGCCAAAGCAGTTAGAGCTAGATGCTGACCACATCTCCTCCTTGTGCTGAGGTCAAGTAAGCGCGGAGCTCTACCCTCCGCGAACCCCTTGGGCTCCTTCAGGGCCTGTTCAGGGATAGTTTGACTTTGAGAGATGTAGTGTATGGAGTGCATCTATACATTGTGAATTTTTTTCCAGGACAAGGACCATATGCAACATAGATATATAGAACTTTTCCTTAACTCCACTCCAGGAAGTTCCGGGGCTGGAGGCTTAGGAGGGGGAAATTTTGGGGGAATGGGGGGAGGGTTTGGTGGAGGTAGTGGAGGTGGTGGCGGCGGGGGAGGATTTGGAGGTAAGTTCTTATATGGTATGTGCTAAAAGCTTATATAAAGAAAACTTAAGTAGGTTGGTAGTTGTTCTGTTGATTCAAAAATTTGGTATTGTTTGAACTAGGAAAATTACAGGATTTCCTAAGTCCATGGGTTTCAAAATTTTAGATTGTGATTTTTTCCTTTATCAGTTACCATGTAATCACAATTATTAAAGTTGTGTTGGTTGATAATCGAATTAAGGGCTCTAATGACCTTTGCTGTTGACGAGCCCTAAAGCCCCACCAAAAAAAAAAAAATCAAATTTGCCTCAGATTCACTATATAATGTTTGAAGTTACTGGATTATAAATTTTTCCCATCTGCTTATGTTGTCACATCCCCAGTCAGAAAAAAAGGACAGTTGAAAAAAGGAGAGAAAATAAGGTTTTTGCTTATAAACAGTACTATCTATATTTTTATTCCACAAGAACCGAACAATCCTTCCTTGGCTCAATAAATTGAATGATCAAATCAAATGAAAAACAGCCAGAAATTCGACTGGCCTTCTGTTGATTGTGCTTGATGGCAACTGCGGGAGTCCTATATACATTGTACTTACCAATTATTCAGAGAGGTGTGATGAGGAAACCTTATTGTATAACCTGTTTTCAAACATCAATTCTTAAAATAACAATTGATGAGGAATATACCTATTCTTTTAGGAAATTAGTTTTTGTCTGTGCATTTTGGTGTTAAATGAATTAAGAACATTATTGCTTTTTGAGACTTTTTTATATTGGCATCTAAATTTGCCATTTTGTTGTGTTTCAGGCTGGAATTAAATGCTGGAGAAGATTCGATTTTTTTATCACTTGACCCATTACATGTCAGTTTTGATGGCAGGGTAGAAACTTAATGAATCTTCATGCACCTTAGGCTGCCATTATTTATGATTTATGTTCATGAGCATTAATAATTTCAATTTATACTTTGACTTATTTTAGTTTAAAAAATATGGTTGCTCCCATTCCCAGCATTTATTAATTTAAGTGTTTCATTTTTTTGATCTGCCAATTTTTGTTTCATGGGCTGTGTATATTTGCATCATGACATACTTGTAATATGAACTGTACCCCTGTGTAATTAACATTTCTTCAATTCACCGTACTGCAATAAATGTGAAGAACATTTTGATAACTTGGTAATGTTTACCTTTTAATAGTTCTATGTTTTTGTTTGTAAATTGATTCAAGCTCATGACTGAAGGTTCATATTATAGTTTACAGTCTACAGACAATTAAGGAAAGCATAACTTCTGTTTTAAAACACATTATCTTGACATTGTAGTGCTCAGTGTGTGTAAATTTGTGTAATAGGGGTGCATTGTGTAGACGCTCACCAATGTATTTTGTATGCTCTTATATTTGTTTATGAATGTTCCTGAATGTCTGCTTCCAATACATCTCTAGAATTTAAACTGATTATCTCATATCTACCAGTAATATTAATCTTGCACATGAGTGTAAACCTATGTTTGTCCTAGAATTAGAAGTCTAATTCTTGTTATGTATTCATGTGGTTTATTCTCTTCAAGTGTTAATAAGCAAACTGATTTTAAATACATTTAAATTGTAGCTCTGATAAAAGCTAGCAAATATTTATTTTTTGTGTTTAGAATTTATTCCATTTTCCTTTGTTAAATTTTCTATTTAATTGTATAAACCAAATCCAAGCAGTAGCAACTAATTTTACACAATTGCTAGAAAATACAAAAAAGGTTCTCCAGTAATAGTGTTTATATTTTTAACGGTTACTAGAGAAGAAATTTTGTTTCATCAGTATTTTACTGTTCACTAATTCTCATTGGGACTTCTATCAATGCAATGTCATTTTATTTTCTCCCTGTTTTATAGTATATTGAGTATTATTATTACTTTATATACTACAGAAATTAATTTTTATAATTGGCATCAAAGAACTCAAAATCCCCCATACTAAGGTTATACATTAAATACATTATAGGCAATAGGTTATACATCAAATCAGCGCTGTTGAACTTAACAGGCAGTGGACCATTTTCTATACACTTTTGTACTACCAGGCTGATGGGTTTGGCAAAATGTTTCCTATTGAATAAAACTTATGGGTTGTATTTGTATATTTGTAATGCAGTTTTTTGGTTCTTATCAAGTATATCTCTTACATTGATTCTAGTTTGAAAAATTGATTAGTATTTTCTTTATTTTTATAAAGTACGTTTAATATTTAGTTTTGAAATTAAATGTTTTCATGTTATATACTTAAGAGTAAATCCAAATACAATATTGTATTTTCTTTCACCTGACATGCCATGTCAAATATTAATTCTGACAGCATAGAATTTTAACAAAGTTTATCCCTCAAAAATCCCCATGAAAAATATGGTGTAAAAGTAACGAACTCTTGCTATAAAATAATTTTGCAGGCAATAAGTCGGTCAAAATGTAAGTGAATATTGTCGAAGCTTTTTGAGGTTTTGTGTTGTCACCTGTATACCACTTCCAGAATGTTTTCCACTTCTGCCAATTCCTCTCTTGTTGATTGAGAGTTGGAGACGTTTCAGAACTAGCGGTGAGAAGAGTTTTTTCCATGGCCAAAAATTTCAGATTTGATATCGCACAAGTGGCGGATTCAGGATTTTTCCGAGGGTGTGGGGGACTCGTCCACGGGAATAAAGAGAATGCCCCTCGCAATATCTAATACTGGTGCATAGCAAGCACTAATTGTATTTCTAACTTGCGAACATCGTCCTCAGCTGACCAGTCCGAACTTCACGGAGTAGCGCCTCCGCTACTGCGAAATGTTGATGCAGTGGAATTTGGACAGTTATAGTAGAGGGAAATTAAAGAAAGAGCCCAGTTATGATTCCGTGAGTAGGATTTTTTAAAAATATTTCATTACATGTTAAGATATTAAAAAATTGTTTTTGTAAAATCATAATGGAGCTTCGCGTTTATAAGTAAAATTATAACTGCATTGTTAATGCATTGCTGCACATTTTTTAATATCCCGGGTATTGGTCGTAGAAAATTCAAAATACTCGTGAATTAATACACTATCGAACTGTTCCGGTATAAATTCTTTAAAAATTAATCCTGACCTTAAAAAATGTATGAACTTTCGGATTATATCACTAGAAACGTAATAAATAACGGAAAAAGGCGGCGGATTTTCATGAAAATTTGAGAAAAAATTGTATTTTGATGTTATACGTGGTTTAAGTTTCAAAAACATTAAGATTTTTACGGCAACAATTGCATTTTTCGAAAAATTTCAAATTGCCGCCATTTTTTGGAAAATCGTCGTTGGGCAATTTTTTTTTATTTGTAGATTCATGTTCTTTCTTGTGAGTATACGAAAGAATTTATTACTCTATTTAAAATGCCCATTGTAGGACTTGGAAAGAAAAACATTTTTTGCAATAAAAAGTATTAGCCAACTTTAATAAAAAATGTTTTTAAGCAATATTTTATGAAAATATTATATTTTTATTTCTACATTTCGTCGGTATTGTGCAAAAACTATCTCGTACCTTGCGGCGAGAGGGGCCTATCTTGGATTTTGGGCTATATTACTGCAGTTATATTACACTATAAGTCGGGCACGTGGGCATAAGTTTCTATACCATTAAAAGAGAACGAGAAGCAGGGAATAATGTTTCGCTTCCACTACTATATTTTCTACGAATTCAAAAGTATAGCAACTGACCTGGCACTTTGTGTCAAAGCGTATATTATATCTTAATGCGTGCATGTTTTTTTTCTTGTGAAGGGAAAAATGCATTTACGCTTGCCAGGTCTGGATGTTAAAAACTTGGGTATGTTGGACTAAGATGTTATTGACCATTACGGACTAAGGAAACCCCGTATCTCCTATTTCCTTTGCCCCCGTGGGACTGCTGCTAAGCATTACTTCGCGGGGGAGTATGTAATCTTAGCTATTCAGGTATTCAAGTCTTGAATTCTATGTCTTTCCTTTCTTGTTCTGCGTGGCGTAGTTCGTTGATGTCCGCTGCGTAGTAGCTCATTTCCCATACTTTTTCTGATTCGATCATAATTTCCACGAAGTCCTCAATTCGCAGCAACCTACTAAGTGCAGTCTGGCCAAGCACTGCGGGCCGTGTTTAATCGCGGACATACAAAGAACATATGCTCTGCGTCCTCATTGACTCGTGTAGTTCGGACATTCCTGGGAATCGTAATGTCTTAATTTATAGAGATATGCCCTGAAGCATCCATGACCAGAGAGCATGTGTCGTAATAATTTACATCTCCATATGTCCATGAGTGGAATCACACAATGTGTCCATCTTACATTTGTTGACGTATCCCAAAGGAATTGCCATCGCCGTAGACTGCCATTTCTCGAATTCTTTCTCAACTCCGTTATATTGGTTGACCCTTTCCAGTTGTAGAGGTATTTTCGTTCCTCAGGTAGGACATCTATTGACAGCACCACGGCTATTACGCAAACAGCGTCGTCAGACACTGCGATACGGGCTGGCTACTCTTAAGACACTTAATCTATAGACTGAAGCCACCTTGCGTCATGATTCTTGTGCCTGAAGAGCATCAGTCCAAATGGCAATTCCGTATGTGTGTACTGATGTAATCACTAATGACAAGAGCGCTCTTTGTTTCGGGCCCCCAACATTGGGCATGAATCAGCACAGTACCATTCTGACTATCGACGCCTTGGCGCATACATATTCTGCCCGCTTCTTAGAATTAACTATCACTCCCAAATATCGAGGTGATGACATATGATTTCCGACTTGGAGCGTTATTGTTTCCATCTGTTTTCTGCCAAAACACTCGGTTTTCTGTTCTGCTAACATCAAACGCACAGTTACCATCCATTGTCGTGTTGTCTCAGTGATGTATGTTATTTCCTCCAAATATTTGGCTACTACCAACAGGGTCACATCGTCTGCGAACGCTACTCGTTTGGCTCCCCTCGGTAACACCAACGTCAACTTACGGCGTACATCATAGTCCATAAAAGGGAACCCAACACTGGACCTTGTGGGACGCCACCACTAATTTGTATTCCTTAGAGGCGTCCTCTGTATCATACTTAAGGATTCTATCAGTAAGATAGTTTCCTACTACTCTACAGAAGTATTCCGGTACTTTCATCTTGATTAGGCCCTCCATGACGCAATCCCATTTAGCTGTATTAAAGACATTTTTGATATCCAATGTCATCATGAAGCAATACTTCTTTGTGCCACCTCCTACCAGATACTGCTTCTCTGGCAGTGCAGACAATCTGGTGTACATTATCTTGTGTGGAACGATGTCTTCGGAAACCATATTAGTTATCAGACAATTTAGGTTCGATTACGGCTTCAATCCTACCGTGAATAATGCACTCGAGAATTTTGCCTGCCGTGTGTAAAATACATAGTAGACGATACGGTGAGGCATTACCTGGAGGTTTCTTCCCTTTGGGGAGGAGCACCAATTTCTGCTGTTTCCACTGGACTGGAAAAACTCCTTGCAAACACGCGCCCTCGAAGAGTTCTGGTATTGAACTGATTGCTTCTTTCAAGGCAATGATTGGAATTCCATCCAGGCCAGGGGCCGTGTTCTTTCCAAACCAAAATAGATGCTCCCAGCTCTATTGTTACCGGTGGGATGATGTCTATGACCCTTTGTAGAAATCAAGTTCCGGACGTGGAGGGAACAATGTGGTTATGATCTTCAGGACTTGTTGCCATTTGCTGGCTTCTGAGTCGTGTGGCTACCCTATATGGTCTACCCCACGGGTCATCCTCCACTTCATTCAGGAAATCATCCCTTTACGGCACGTGATACCTTTTTTCAGCTTTCGGCGCACCTCCTTGTACTTTCCTTCCAGTTCTTCGTGAGAAGGCTTCTTTCGACTTCGTTAGGCTTTTCTCTTTGCCCGGATGCACTCTCCACGGTGTAACTAAACGGGGTGGTGTAGTGGGTAAGCTTTACTAAAATTAAACTTGCAACACCACTGAATGATGAAAAAATGAAAATAGCATAGTGCTTGACCCCAAAAAGCATGCCCCACGTTGGCAAGCTAATTGTAACTAAATCACTCCAATAAAATAGTATAGTGGGTCACACCTTACCGTAAGTGCTCCGGCTAGCTGAAAGTCCCCACTTTTTTGTACAGTAATTTAAATGTAGGTTCGGCCCATTAATGAGGTGAGGACAAAACACAGGGTTCGTTACAGGAAAACGCCGTAGTTTGAAATAACATTGGTTCAATTTATTCAAATACAGTAAATTATACAGAAAACATTCATACTAATACATGCACACTCCCTATCTATTAAATCAATACAATACACCTTTCATAGCCAATTTCCCTCTCTTCTGCTCTATTATCATTCAATTACACCATTTTTCTATCACTAACATTTGAATTGAATACAATGATATTATTTAATGCTTTCTTCGCCCTTCCAAAATTAATTCAACATTGTTAAACCAAAAGTTCTGGGCTAAGGCCTTTAAGTTCTAAAATTGCTGCATATATTTTCTTCCACAAAGTAGCCATAAGACAAGTTGGTAGCTTCCAACATCATTATCTGATGTGTTGACCGTCAAAAACTGAGGAATCAGGGTCAGCGCCCCTCACATCGCGCTATGGGTTCATTCATGCCCGTCGCCGTTCCACACAGCTGTTGCCCTTCCTACTGCTCGAGCGGCTAGCGATGTTGTCTGGCTCCACCCTCTCGTTCCACCAAGGACCCAGCTGACAGCCGACGTGAAGACTGCTCACACTCAAAGTTCATGTCTTTTCAAACAGTTTAATTTTATCGACTAGTTAACTAAATACGTTGTTGCCCGCGAAGAACACTATGTTCATGTGGTAACTTAGTGGTTGTAATACCACAGACTCGAAAAATCCTAAGTCGAGAATCTTCAAATTCTAAAATCGATAATGTGCAACAATTACGGCGCAGGAGTCAGAGTATTAGTTATTTCAGAATCTCAAAATATCTCTGAATAAGTGATCTTAAAGTCAAATCTGAATGCTACCAAGATTTCTATCAGAATAATCTCGAAAATTTATACCAGAATACTGCTAAAATTCTCTGCGCATGCTATTTTATTAACTTGACTCTCACTCTGTCTCCAGAAACTTCCTCACGTGCTCCTCTTCCTGAAAGTCACATGACCTTCTTAGTCCAATTAAATTTTTATTTACCCTTACGAATGGTTATCCCGATTGGTAACACGTCTAGTGGCGTTCGTTACGGTCTTCGACCAACCACCACCCTTGCTCTTAGGAAATTTCCAACTCTCCAGGCTTGACTTTTTTAATACATTTCTTCGGCGATGTTAACCAGGCACAGCTCTTTAAATTTATTAATATAGCAGTACTCGATTTTTAGCATCTCTGGGATTTGGTCTGTTTACTCTATTTCTCATATGCTCTCACCCTCCGGTACTTTACCCCTCAAGAATTTGAAGCTGCGCACGCATGAACTTTTATTACTATTCAGAACACGAGCATCTTTCCTCGTTCGTATTTTTACGCTAAAAAACAACCCTTTAGGTATTTTTCCATTTCATTTAACTACGGCTGCGTTCGCGGATCAACAATTGTCACTCCATAATTGACCTGTCTATGCTTTCCATAAATACCACGAACCTTTCCGTCCCCTCTTTGTTTACATTTCGTCCACACTGTTCGTTATTTTTACCCCTTTCCACTCTCCTTTTAGCTTCTCGAATACGAACGTGTGGAAAGGGTTACCCCCTTCCACTTGCCAAATTTACGATAGCTGTTCAAAACAAGGACGCTCACACCGACCCTCTCAACCAGAACTATCGCTTTCCTTTTACAAACGACCCTTTGGTGGTCGCGGTAAAATTCCGCTAGCCTACAAACATTCTTATGTATTATATCCCAAGAAATTTAATTAATTATGTAAAATTAATTATTTCTTACAACGGAGAGCGGCAATATCACTATTCCACCAGTTTGCCGGTGGATGTGTTTGCTCTTTCCGTGGCAGAGTAACATCACATACTTCTACGACTCTCCCCATAATTTTATCTACCTTCTGCTTGGCATTTCCACCTCTGAATGGACAGGTATTAAGAACTTCTCGATAAAGGATGGAATCATAGGCACTAAACTTGCAGCCCGTTTTATTGTTATTTCGGTGATGGTCCAGTTTTCCGACCGTTAACTAATTCCCAACATACTGCACACTGTCAGTGTAAATGTTCATCCCCTTCCACGAGTGAATCCCCTTAGCAAGATAACAGTGAGATCCAGTGCTGACGACAGTGAGATCCACAATAGAACACGTCTCGCCTCTCGCAAACGTATGCTGGTCTCCTGTATTCACTAGGACTACATCCAATGCGGATATAGACTCCAATAACCCTTGTCCTCTCACATTCGTCTTGCCGTCGAAGTGAGTCGGTCCACGTCTGACGGTGGAATACAGAGAAGGCTCTCAAGTATTTCTCTCCTTGTACTTATCTTTTTTTCTAATTACCTACTTTTAAACATTTATCTTCTTTACTGACCTCTGTGTGCTGAACGCTTACTCATGTGTTTTGCCGTGCATGGCGACCCGAGTCGGAGGGAATGGGTTTCATGGTGAGTTGAGGAATAATGCATACCGAGAAAGATGCGTGCCAATACGCTTGCTTTGGCCTCGGCCTCTTCTAGACGGGCCATCGGAGACTAAACTGTTGATAACAGTTTTTTTGTAAGAATAGCGACAGGGCCCCAAAGCCTCGCTTTTAATGCAGTGTTTGCAAGAAGGAAAAACTTTTAAATCCGTGAGTGTCTGTCGCCTTGCTAAGGTGATCGATGAAACAGTTGGCAAGCTACAGTCTGTCATGCGCCAGCGGAATGGAGATATTATTTTGGAAGCCCGTACAGACAAACAGATAGATACCATTTTGGCATTAAAAGAAATTTTAGGCCTTAAAATAAAGACTTCTACCCACCCCAGCCTGAACATGTGTAAAGGAATCGTCAACCACGACGACTTTGCACATGAGTCTGATGAAGACCTCAAGGCCTTTTTCGAGCCCGAAGGCGTAGTAAATATCCATAGGATCAAGGGGAAGGTTCATGGAAAGTTAGTCCCCACTTCCACCCTAATCCTCACATTCGTCCTTTTCTTTCAGAGATTATCTCTTGTAGTTTCATTACCTTGCGTGTTCGTCAGCGTGTGCCGAATCCTCTGCGGTGCTTCAAGTGCCACAAGTTCGGTCAGTCTTTCGATCGCTGCAAATCGTCCTGCGGTGTTTGCGTGACTTGCAGTCAGTCAGCACACGAGTCGTCACCTTGCTCGTTGCCCCCGTGCTGTGTGAATTGTAAGGAGAGTCAATCCTCCAATTCAAATGCATGCACGAAGTATCTAATGGAGAAAGAGATCCAAAAGATCCGAGTTACGGATAGGATCTCTTTCCCTGAGTCTAAGCGTCAGTACCTGATAAAACATCCCGTCAGCATGCTTTTGCGGCAGTTTGCGTCAGCGACGAATTCTTCGAAACGACCTACAGGCTCCTTTGGATGTTAGATGGATTTCGAAGATGTGCACAAACCAATGAAGTGTGACTGGAGACCATGCATGTTTAGACGATCCTCCCGGTTTCAAAGAAGAACTTCTGGGGTGCAAAATAATTGTACCAACCAAATACAAAATTACTAATCCAAAATCAACATCTGTCTCAACCTCTACATCCGCATATGTTTCAACATCTACTGCCACTACTATCAAGCAACCGAAGTCTGCCGATCCACGATCCCCCAGAAGTCCATCTTGGGGTCGTTCTCGACAGAAAACATCATACACAAAAACGACTCGAAAACCTGAACAAGTCTGATTCCAATGTTGGCTCATCTTCCTGTAGTCGCCTACGCTCGAGGAGCAGAAATACGGGATGTCATGTCCGAGAGTGATCATCCGACCAGTGATCACGGCGACTCTCCCGGTAGGGTGACCACAACAGGGTCTGACTTTATAGGCGTGAAAAGGAAAAATCACATCATCGAAGAAAGAGCAGATAAACACCATTCCATAGCACTTCTTTTCTGAAATCTGAATGGCATACATATCCGTTCAGATGACCCCAAGCTCTTACTTTCTTGCCGTTCACAAATCGTATGTCTTCAGGTAACACTTATTTTACCAAAACACTCTTTTTTGTCTCGTGGCTATACCTGTTATAGGGTGAACTTGAAGACGGCCTTTTGCACACGGTGGCGTTACTGCTCGTAAACGCATCTATGTCAAAGAATTCTATAACCGTACGTATAAGGGTGAGCTTTTCATCCTTTGCATTTACGGTATGTAATATTTATATACCCTCTGGACAGTCATTCACGAAGAAAGATCTTGCTGGTCTTGTTACCTTCCCCATTTCCTATCGTCGGGAACTTCATTGCCCATAATTTGACGTGGAGTTCTACACAACTGCTCAAAGGGTGACATAATTCAAAAACTGTTTGATAGCCGCGATATAGCGCTCCTTAACACGAGACACTTCCACACATCTGTACAGCTTCCCTATCTTTCTTGGTGCTGGCTTTAGCCATCTGTAGTTAATCTACCTCCCCAATCTTAGACTGGACAGTTCTTGACGATCTGTCTGGGAATGTCCACTACCCGATTCTTATACATTTCAACGTCTTTTACCGCTCGGTTACACGCCCCTCTCGGTTGATTTTGAAAAAAGCAGGCTGGGATGTATTTAAACGCAACATCAAACTTTGCGATAAGCCTTTCGCCGATGTGGAAGCTATGGCATCCCATTTCACCAACGTAGTTTTCAAAGCCGTTAATGTTGCCATTCCCAAATCATGTAATCCGAGGCATTGCTCTGTTCCATGGTGGAATTCGGATTGCGCAAAGGTGGTCAGCGCTAGAAAGAAATCTTTAGTGCGGCTTAACGAGTATCCCGTTGAAAATCTCTTAATTTAAAAGGTGCTGTGCTCTTCGAGAAAGTAAGTCGTCCTCCTGGAAGGTTTAAATTTTTCTCTTACAAGCCATACTCCGTCATCAGTCGTATGGCAAAAAATCGCAACATTCAATGTATGTGGTCCTCTTTTTTCATCCCTGGCCTCAATGTGAGTAGACAGCTTGAAACCACCGGAAGTCATCGTTGAGGAAACTGTATCACACTACGAAAGTCTCTAACTCCTGTTTTTCTTCATCGTTTCTTCAACCGAAAACTCGCGCGTAAACGTTTTGATTGGATTTCACCAGTTGCAGAGACGAGGAATATAACATTCCTTACCCTATGACGGAGCTGACCTCTGCCCTTGCGTCTTCGAAAGATACAACCCTTGGTTCTGATCAAATACATAACGCGATGCTAAAACATTTCCCAGAGATAGGCATAAAATTCCTTCTGAATTTAACTGTATTTGGAATGAGCATACCGTCCCTACTCAATGACGTGAGGCCATAATTATTCCATTTCCGAAGGAGGGAAAAGATCGTTCTAATCCGTCGCATTTTCAACAGATTTCTCTGACAAGCTGTGTTTGCAAATTGTTAGAAAAAAATGATAAATCCTTTCCTTGTTTAATCTCTGGATCCGCGAAACCTTTTGAGCAATATCAAATGTTGTTTCAGAAAACAGCGGTCAATGCTAGACCACTTGTCGCGTTGTCATCTACCATTTCAACAGCGTTTGTATTAAGGGAACGCCTCGTGGCTATCTTTTTTGACATTGAAAAAGTTTATGACACAACCTGGAGGTACGGAATCCTTCGCGCATTGCACTCGTGGGGATTCCGAGGCTGCCTTCCTCTATTCCTGGAGAGCTTCCTATCTCAACGCTCTTTCCGCGTGCGCCTCGGCACTAATTTATCATCGAATCATTCTTTGGAAACTGCGTCCTATAGGGCTCAATCTTAAGCATCACTCGTTGCCATAGCCATAAAAAGCATTGCAGTGGTTCGAGAACCAGTACAAGCGTCTCTCTACGTTGACGACTTCGCCATCTATTATTCGTCTAGCAGCATCTCTGTCATCGAGAGGCAATTGGTTTTAAACCGCTTACACAAGTGGAGCATATCTACCGGCTTTAGTTTTTCTGCATCCAAGTCATACTCTATACATTTCTGTAGGATACACAGTATCCATAATGATCCAGACATTTTTCTTGGGGGCCAACGTCTTTCTTTCGTTGACTCCGCAAAATTCCTGGGTCTCACATTCGACCGCACACTAACTTGGCACAATCACATCCGAATACTACAACCCCGTTGTCATTCTTCCCTTAACCTCCTTCGCTGCTTAAGCGCATCATCATGGGGCGCAGACCGCACTGCCTTCGTCTGTGCAGAAGTCTCGTTCGGTCTATATTAGATTATGGCAGTATTGTATACTCCTCCGCTTCATCGTCGGCATACAGGACCTGAAACAATGTCCATCATGCAGGAGTCCGCATTGCAACTGGTGTGTTCCCCACTAGACGAATTGAATGCTTACTAGTAAACGCTGGCGAACCATCTCTTAACAAGAGATGTGATAGTCTACTTGGATCTTACAAAGTGAAACTGATGGGGTTTTCAAATCACCCCACTCGGCGACACCTACATTCTCCAAAATTTATTTTATCTTACACTGCAAGACCTTCGTTACTCCGCCCAGCGGGTGTCCGTTTTAACAACTGATAGAGGAAAATGTCATCACACTACCTCCCCCAGTGAAATACCCACATTCTCGCACACCACCTTGGTCCTTCATGCAACCAACCATCGACTTTCGGCTGTCTAAACGTTCAAAACAAAACACTCCTGCTCCTGTGTATCACTTTGGAGAACTAAAAAACCTTTATTTGGATCATATGTTCATATACTCTGATGGTTCAGCAATAAATAATTCCGCTGGTGCGACTATCCACTGCTATAGTGACACCCATTCTTTTCGCCTCCTTTCCCTTTGCTGCGTGTACACTGCTGAAAAATTTGCAATCCTTAAGGCGCTGAAATTCTTTCAGGTATCTTCAATACGGCATGTGGTTTTCTGCAGTGACTGTTAGTGCTCTGTGGTCAGTGTCTTCACTGTACACTTCTGGCACGCTTACACTGACAATTCAGAATCTAATAAGCCTTCTAGTATTACAAAATTTTGAAATAGTTCTTTGTTGGGTTCCTGGGCACGTGGGTATTATGGGTAATGAAGAAGCTGATGAGGCAGCGAAGAGGGGAACACAGACGGCAGTCCTCGTTTTTCATCTGTTCCTACGTCAGATTCAACGGTTGCCATAAGATCGTCTCGTCTTGGGACATGGCAAGCTTGCGTCTTCAAGCTCAGGAAGGCGTCATCATTTCATTTTGAGGGTTTTTGATTTAAATCTCTTTTCCCCCTTGCTTTGTATTTTAATTTTTTTTAATTTACTTTTTTCTCTGTTTTTGTAATGTTTTAGGAAACTGTTGTCTCTCTCTTTTCCTACTTTGGATATATTGTGATTTAAGAGGGTCTGTAGTGTTTATGGCTGGGTCATTCGGCGAGTCCCACACGCCGGGAGAGTCATGATGGCTCTCCTTAGTGCGTAACAGCATTTTCCCTACCTGGATAAAAATTTTAGTGCTCTAATGACCTCGATGTCGGCTAGTCGTAAAGCCCCTCCCCAAAAAAGCATTAGTCTTCTTACTCCCCCAGTCGGTTGCTCGGGCATTGAAATCTCACGTAATTGCCACAAGCGAGTGTTGCTTCTCATCATTGGTTTATCTGTCTAGGAGGTTTCGTAAACTCGTCCATAATCAGACTAGGTGGTGCATAACAGCTATAAAAAATAATACCATCTGTCTTAACAGTCACAACGCCATTTCCTAGGCTGTTTGCTATATTCTGGAATGGGTATTCACCACAAGACCAGATTACAACATCCGCGTTGTCATCCGTCTCCCACATTGAGGAGCTAAGGTGTTTATACGGTTCCGAGATCATCACCAAATCAGGTTTCAGCTCGTCTGCATAAGATGGTCATGCGCCGCCTCATAATGATAGAGATTAATTCTCATTCTCCGATTCTCTAATCTCTTGAAGTTCATCCCTATATAATGGGTATCTCCTGCTATCAGCTACATGTGCACGTTCTCCTGTGATGGCTCTACCAGTGCACAGAGCGCACTTTTTAATCACAGCTTTTATCCATCATATGTGCTCTTACACGTATTAGCGAGATGACCATAGTCATTTAAATCACTTTAAGGGTCTCTCCTATCTTCTAATTCGACAATTAACCAGTCCAATCTTGATTTTTCCGTACTCACCTACGACTTTATTGGCTATTGCCAGTCTAACCTTTGCAATCTGGGTCCCCCCATAGACATTACGCAGGTATTTGACTGCATCCTTCGGAGTTTTGAGGACCTCCCGTCCGTATTCTGGAACGTTTCCAGGACCTCATCCTTGATCGTTATTTCATCGAGATCTTTGTTCTCGATATCTACTTCAGGTGTCTTGCTGATAACTACAGCATCACTTCCCAGGAGTTTATCAATGGCCTTATGCGAGACTGGAGCCTTTTCGGTATCCTTCCGAGAGATTACTATTAACATATCGCCCGCGTTAGGTCTCCTAATTGTGTCCACCCATTCCCGTGTCTCATCGGCGGCAACATTCTGTTTGACCAGCTTAAGAATATCGGAGTATTTCTTCTTGTCGGTGGGGTGAATGATCAGTGCAATGGATTTCGCCACTGGTTTCCTCTGTCGTCGATGATCCTTTTTAAGGGTTTTCTGGAAAGCTCGCGGCAATTCTTCAGTTTTCTTTGGCTGCTTTTCCTTCTCTGCAACGATTTCTACATGTGGAACCCTCCTTCTCCGTCTCGCCCTCACAGGTTACCAATTCTGCTCTTCCTCTTTGTTCATGGCAGTGTCCATTTCCTCTGACATTGTCGCATATGCGATGGTGTGTTTGTCTCTCTCTCTCTCTCTCTCTCTCTCTCTCTATATATATATATATAT
>NNCF01127221.1:125631-167126 GCA_002313205.1 Laupala kohalensis
TATGTATTTCTTTATTTTTATTCATTTGTGAGTATCTACATGCATATATATTTATGTGAATGTATAATTCTTGCAGCTGTAAAATACCTTCGCTTTGAAATAAGTTGTTTCGGTTAGAGCATGAGTACACTAGGAAATTAAAAAAAAGGTTATAATTGCAGTGAATACCTTTCTTTCATGAAATGCCAAGTTGGATTTTAGATTAAATTAAATGTATGCTCGCGTAGATCGAAAGACAAAAAATGCAGTGCCATATGCCGTTTTTGCAAAGGCGCAAATTGCTCAAATGTCCCCAACGAAATTGTGGATGAAGATGAAGGAGATGCTGTTTATGCAAATGAATCAGAATGTCTTGAAATGTTATGTAAACTATGATTATGTATATACTAGTACAGACAATTTTGATAGTGAAACAAACACAGATTAAGCAAGTGAATCAGATATACAAAATTTGGATTCCAGTAGACACGAATCGATTTCGAAATTGATGAAGATATTAATTTTGATGAAGATATTAATTCTGACGAAGTCAGTAAATACAGTGACTTGAATGACTCGGGTCAAATTAAAACAAAGAAAACGGGAGAGGGGGCGAAGGAGTCGATCGTACTCATTGAATGCCATAGACTTATATATAACTCAATGTTGAATGCTTGGAGGGGTAAGAACGTAAAACAATTGCGAAACTAGTGAACTGAGTAAACATTAGTTTAATTATGAGATAGTAATGTAGTTTAAAGTATTAGAATATCAATGTCATCCCCGACTGAAAATACACTTTCATTGAGAGGTGTTTGATGGCAATATATAAAATACCTGCGTCCTCAACTGTTTGTTCTCATTTTACTGAAACTTTAACTATTTTTTCCGACTAGAACCGAATGAAGAGTTTTTTGTTGTCATATGGCAAAAAAAATAACTTGAAGGGTTTGGAAAATAGTAGCGCGGTCCAACATGTAGACACGTAGCCCAACGAAGCGGTTGTGAATTTTTAGTGCGTTTGGTCAGAAGGCCACTTTCCTCCGTAATAGTTACGCAAACATTTTACCTTCTATTGCCTCTAAAGGCGTCTCCATATCACACTACTGTAGACTAACGCATTTGTTTCCATCAGGGATTCTTTTGTTTGTATGTGGAGTGACAAATTCATGAAGTAATGGTTTTGTTTCTCCACGCATACCCTCAACTGATAACGATTTGCAGTACGGAGATAGTTCGAACTTGAATAATTCTTTCAAATCTCTTTTTGCTTTCCAATTACACAGAATGTGTCAGGGGAGTATTGTAATCGGTCGAAAAAATTGAATCTCGTTGGATCTTTGCGAATTGGCTCCAGGACAGTCTATTTTCAAAATTTGGCGATGATGCCCAGTGTAGTAGTTTTTACAAGGGTAGGTGAAAAATCTTCTAACAGATGCCCTGATTGGTTCACACTTTAGGGGTATGTAGGGATGCAGTTGGAAACGACCCACTAAGAAACACTTCCCTTTACTTCACCACTTCCCGCGGAACCATCGTTAGGTATTATTTCTCGGGAGCGGGAGAGCTATTAGCTACTCTTCGTTGATTCTAACAGTTGTTTTTCTTCATTTGTCTCATTCTCTCCAGAGACCGTAGCTCTTTGATAGTGCGGGCTATCCAGTTTTCTATATTGCTCCAGTTATGAGGTGATTCTACCGTGAGTTTCCCGATGTTTTCTGGTGACAGTTCTTCATCGAGAATGTCAGGTAGTTCTTTTCTATCCTTTTCAAAGCGAGGGTATTTGAAAAAGATATGTTCTGCACTCTCTGTTTCTATCGGTCATATTGGACAGAATGGGTCGTCGATCACTTTAAAGCGATGTTGGTATGCTTTAAAACACCCATGCCCCGGTAGGAACTGGGTGACATAGTGATCCAACTCACCATACTCACTTTTGGCCCATGTCTCAATGGTAGGTACAAGGCGGTAAGTCCATCGTCCTACATCTGACGACTGCCACTTCGTTTGCCAAAGCGCAAATGTCTTCTGCTTTTTCTCTGCAGTGATTGTGTGCTGGGAATCTTGACCGTCCTCTTTACCACGTCGATAGATTCTGACCCGTTCATCTGCCAGAAGGTCATTGCTGCCAGAACGCAAGCTGCATCATATGACACTGTACGAAAGGCACAAGTGATCCGTAGTAGTACTCTACGGTTGGATGACATGACTCTTCGTCCATATGCTTTGACCGCTAAGGAGCGTGACCAAATCTGAGCGGCGTACAGTAAGATGGAAGCAACCACGCCCGATAGTAGTTTTCGCCGGTCTTGCCTGGGGTCTCCCACGTTGGGTATTAATCGTACCAGTGCGTTAGCCACCCGTGATGCCTTTGCTCTGACATTGCAGGGGGGCTGATCAAATCTCTGCCTCTCATCGATTTGAATACCTAATTACAAACAACATATGCAGTGCCATTTTGCGATGTTAAATGCATTTTTCACATGTAGGGTAATATGTAGCGCAGTACTTTTTAGTTCCTCCTTTCCATCTCTTACCTGCAATAGTCGTACGAGCAGTTACTACATCTATTACTACACAGTAGATCTTGATTCCTGAAACCGTATTGGTTTTCAGAGAAACCGTGGTCAGTCCGTCAAGGCTTCCTGTCAGTTGCAAGTGATACTTTCTAGTACCTTGCCAACTGTATCCAACATACAGATTGGCCGATAGGAGGACGGTTCATTTGGTGGTTTTTTTCCTTTACGTATTAGGACGAGATTTTGTTGCTTCCAAATGGCAAGAAATATCCCTTCTCGTAGACAGGTCTTATGTGTCCAGAAAGATCTTCGGATGATTCTGAATAGCTACCTTGAGGACCTTGTTAGGAGTGCCATCTGAGCTGGGTGCATTAGAGTCTTTCAATTTCTGGGAGGCTTGGAGTAGTTCCTCTTTGGTTATTGAATCTACTGGAAGTGGACCGTCGGTGATGGTTTGTGCACAAATTTCAGTGTTTGTTAGTTGATATGGGAATAGTATGTAGACTATTCTTTCCAGGAATTGAGGATAAGCTGGAGGAGTAGTAGATATGTCCTTTAATCTAGCCATTACAATTTTGTATGGCCTACTCCATGGATCAGTCTACCTCGCTGCATAGTTCTTTCCATCTGCTCCTTGCTGATTTTAATCGCTTTTCGCAGCATTCGCCTGGCTTCCTCATGTTTGTCGTTCACACGGTCATAGCTTGGTCTTTCTCTTGATCGTTGGGCGATCTTTTGAGTGTGATGGCAATGCCTCCGGAGTTCAGCTATTTCTTCATTCTATCAGTTCACCGGTTTTCGACAAAGTTTTTCAAATCTTCTCGTCATTGATACATCACAGGCATTCGGTAAACAGGCCATTTGTTGTCCAGACCTTTCATCTACATTTCCGGAGAGTTCAATGTCCAATGTAGTATGTGTGTGTATATGTAGGTTAAGAATTTTGTTCCCCCGATAACTTACGAAGAACTTGATGTATCAAAACCAAACTTGAGATTTGACTTTGAATACGTTTGGAATAAAACCCTATTTCTGGACAGCTTATTCAGACTTCATTTACACACCGCGCTCCACTTTTGGTCTCTCAGTATTCAAAATTTTGAAAATATATATACGAGCTTTTTGATTGGTCAGTTAATTCTACGTACAGATTACTAAACCAAATTTCTATACGTTGTACCGTTCTTGAGAAACAGCGAAAAATTATTACGCAAAAAATGAGGCGCTTTATTTGAATCTGCAAATAAGGTAATTCCAAAGAGTTCAATTTGGAGGATAGTTTACGCAATCTTTACTTGAGTACGATACTTTGGTTTTTAGGATGCCATGTATTATGATGATAAGTTTGCATCCGATTAATTTAAGAAATTTATCACTTTGTAAAATGTTCTTAGTATATTATTATTCGTATTTTGTTTTTTATTTTTGCTTGAATTTTTGTGTTTTGTAGCGTGTTTAGTGCCTTGAGTTTTTGTTATGAATTGTAATTGGAAAGTTAATTGGGCACACTCTAGATATTTTGTTTTGAAATGTACATCTCGTGGAATAGAGTATGTGGATCTATCACTAGTGCTATCTTCCAATTTTCAAACTTACAGGTGTATGCGAAGGAGACTTTATTGTGCTTGCGTTTCAGTTTGTTATCTTTATTGTTGCCATCAGTGCTTGCTAATGCATCCTTTCCTATCTGTTCAGACAGATAAACAGACATACTGAACTAATATCGATGATATCGATTGGGAAAGTGGTTTCGATTCTTGGGAAAGTGGTTTCGGACTTGCTCTGCGCATGCGCGGAGGTAGTGGAGGCGGTATGCGTCGTGAGGCGACGAGGTACTCGTAGAATATTAAGATGGGGGATGGAGAGTGGAGTAGAGAAGTGACAGTATCGCGACCAGTGTTGCTCCCAGATTGATTCGCAGACATGGTGTGAAGTTTTCTTTTGATTTAACGGGTAAAGAAACGAGGAAGATCAATCCGTTATCTTATTACTCGTGTGATGTTCACTAAGTTGAAATCGTATTGGTTTTTATGAAGTGTCATTGCAAGAGCCGATGAACAAGCATTTTCCTTTGGCGGGGTGATTGTCCTACAACAGAAGAGAACGAGCTGAAAGGGACTACATTTCCACTAGCTACTACTGCCTACTACCTGCAAAAGCAACGTTGAGTGGCAGTTCCAAGCGTCTGTTAGTTCAGTTGAATTCTGAGAGACTGTGAGTAATGAAAAATTCGTGAATATATCAGACTTTGTAAATGAAGAGAATAATTGTGTGGGATTCGTTCGCAAAGGTGCGCCCTCGAAGTCCTATGACGCAGACCCCCCCCCCCTCAATTTGCGAGACTCCCCAATAATTTTCTCCCCCCAAAAAGAAAACCTTTCGCTTTGACTCTCTTCCAAACATTTTACAACTTTATCCCTCTTATTTACCCTTACTCCATATGGAAACATGTTTGCAAAACCAGTGCACATGCTTTCTCATACACTTTTAAGACTCAACTAGATTTTCAAAGAAAAAAAACAATCATTTTCATGCACCCTATATTGATGTTGACAACAGCAGTTTAATCTTCAGCTGATAAAATAAAGGGAAAGTGATTGTTTGAAAATGGCAATTGTTTGATACGATTTTTCTGGACATTTTGCGTAGAGTCCAAAATAAAACTAATTTTTTGTATTTTTACATGCACGGTGAAAAATAGTTTGCATTCAGAAATAACCAGTAGACGAATCATTCCGATCACGAAGGGTAAGGATGTTTGTGTGAGAGAAAGGTTATGTGTCGGAGATGAATTGGGAGTGTAGAAGTGGTGTCAGTGAGGGAGGTTCCCATGTTTTACTGGCTACATTACACACATTGTATTAAAAAAATTCGGTATCAGAGACACTACAATGCTTCCGTCAAAATCTCGCAATTTATTATCTTGGTTAGACTGTTTCTAGACCCCGTATACGAGAAAGTAAAACAGAATGTTCATCACCTATATCCATTTTACTGATAAAGGATAAATTTAAATGAGATTACAAAATATAATTAGGTTTTAATATTCATGAGCTAAAAATTAGGAAAGTAGAAGAACTGAGTTTAAATTTTTTTAATTTCAATGAACAATACTCAGATTTCATATACATATATTCCGATTCATATGCGCTAAACCGAGATTTCGAGGTTACGTTAATCGGATTATTTCACTTGGTAAGCACTTCATATACATGTCCCCTTCTTCACTTGTAAGACATATAAAGCAAGAGAATGAGGTAATTAGCAGATTTCTCACTCGATTTTAAGAAACGTAGGCCATGAAACTCCTCAAGAGAAATGTTGTATAATTTGTAACGAGTATAGGTGTGCGTGACTTCAAATATTCGTAAACGAAATTTACATTAAAGGAGCCAATATCAACGTACAATTCGAGAAACAATAATTTTTCTTTCATCTCTCTTTCTACCTTAAACCGCATGTAGTAACGCTTGACCAGCGCTTGACGCTTTCTCAGACTATGACTCTGAAGATCCACTACTGTTGCGCATCACATAAGGTATTTTGAATATTACATTAATTTTAAATACTTTTCGCCAAAGTTCTATCCACTTAACATATCTATGAGTTTATGACTCACAAGAAACGCAAAAACCATTGCCAACACAGTGAAAATTTGTTAACCTCCCAAATCGGGTAACAAAAACACACAGGCTCCCGAACGGTGATACAAGGGAAAAAGGTGAGATACAAAATTGAGCTCCGCCGTCGATGTGAGCCGGTCCACGTGGGATACAGAGAAGGCTCAAGTGTTTCTTTCTTTGTACTTTTCTTTTCTAATTACCTACTTTTTCACTTTCATCGCTTTCACCTTCCTTACTGGCCTTCTCTGTGTGCTGAACGGTCACCCATGTGTTTTGCCGTGCATGGTGACCCGTGTCGGAAGGAATGAGAATCCTGGTGAGTTGAGGAACTTCTGCGTGCACTCTAGATGCGCCCCAATACGCTCGCTTTGGCCTCGGCCTCTTCTAGACGGGTGATGGGGGGCTAACCCACCCCCGACCAATCGGCTGGGACTAGGTCTTCGACTGAACTCCAGGGTGAGAGGGGGCTCGCAGGGGGTCCTTCTTGCCGGTCGGCGACGTTGGAGCAACTTTGCTTAAAGAACCCTGTGTGTCCCCGCTATATCCCCGTGTCAACCCTGGCTCCCCAGTGGGGTGTCCCCTCGTTGGACTCCGTGGTGGGTGGGGAACACGGGGATGAAATTAAAATACCGTTCATATGGAAACTAAATCTCCCCCTCCTCGTCCCCCCCTTTTGCCCTCTTCCTCTAGGAAGAGGAGGAACTGTCGATTTGAACAGTTTTTTTGCAAGGAAAGCGACCGGCCGACCAAACCTCGCTTCCTTGTAATGACTTGTATTGAAGAAGGAAAGATTTTTAAGTCTGTAAGTGCGGTCCGTCTTGCTAAAGCAATTGACGTGGAAATGGAAAAAATGCAGTCTGTCGTGCGTCAGCGGAACGGAGAAATTCTGCTGGAGGCACGTATAGACAAGCAAATTGAAACTAAGATCGTTAAATGAAATTGCCGGACTAAAGATAAAGGTAGCAACTCACCCCAGCTTGAACTTGTGCAAAGGAGTGGTTAACCACGATGATTTTGCACAAGAATGTGATGAAGACCTTAAAGAATTTTTTCAGCCGGAAGATGTTGACAGTATTCACAGAGTCAAGAGGAAGGTGCAGGGGAAGCTCGTCCCCTCTTCCACCTTGATTCTAACCTTCGATCGGCCCTCTCTGCCAGTGAGCATTTCCTGTGGGTTCTACACCCTGCGTGTTCGCCAATATGTGCCGAGTCCTCTGCGCTGCTTCAAGTGCCAGAGATTCGGTCACACATTGGACCGCTGTAAGTCATCTAGCGAAATATGTGTTATTTGCGGTAAACCGTCGCACGAGTCTCCGTGTCCTTCGCCTCCATGCTGTGTGAATTGTCAGGAAAACCATCCTTCCAATTCAAACACATGCGTTAAATACCTGATGGAGAGGGACATCCAGAGAATCCGCGTTACGGATAAGGTGTCTTTTCCCGTGGCCAGGCGTCGGTATCTGATTAAGAATCCGGTCGAAATAACAAAACAATCTTTTGCAGTAGCGGTCAGCGCGAAGAAACCACCTACAGCTTCCTTTAGCCGCCAGGTGGATTTCGAAGATATCCAGAAACCACCGGTTTGCAACTCTGGAACTCAGGCCAATTTTGACGATTCTTCCGCCTTGAAAGCGTAGTTCCTGGGTGTAAGATAATTATACCTACAAAGTATAAGCTTACACCAAAACGAACATCTGTTTCTACCCGTACATCAATATCTACATCCGTTTCGACTTCCACTATCACCGAGAAACCGCATTCTTCTGTAAATCGATCCCCCCGACGTCCATCTCGGGGTCGTTCTCGGCAGAGACCTTCCATCAAAAAAACGTCTCGAAAACCTGATACAATAAAGTCAGGCCCAAACGTTGTGTTAACTCCCTCTGGTCGCCGTCTTTCAAGAAGCAGAAAAAGTGGACTTGTTATGTCCACGAGCGATCATTCTAGCAGTGATCACGGAGAATCTCCTGGGAAGGGGACAAATGCAGGGTCTGACTTTAAAGTCATCCACCAAAAAAAATCAAAGCATCGAAGAAAGAGCAGATAAACTCCAGACCTTGACTCTTCTTTCCTGGAATCTGAACGGCATTCATGTCCGTTCAGATGACCTAAAGTTCTTACCGTCTCGTCGTTCGCCTCCAATCGTATGTCTACAAGAAACCCATCTCTTGCCAAAACACTCTTTTCACCTTCGTGGCTATACCTGTTATAGGGCGGACTTAGAAGACGGCCTGCGGGCACACGGCGGAGTCGCTGTGCTCGTAGACCCTTCAGTCTATGCCAAAGAAGTCACTATATCAAGCGTCTTTCAGACCGTATGTATGGGGGTGAGCCTACCATCCCTTACATTTACAGTTTGTAATATTTAAATCCCCCCAGACAGTCATTAACAAAGAAAGATCTTGCCGATCTGATGGACCAGTTGCCTTCCCCATTCCTTATCGTCGGGGATTTAAATGCCCATAACTCCATATGTGGTTCATCATAAAACTGCCCAAAGGGTGATATTATTGCAAAACTGTTAGACAGCCGAGATATAGGGCTCCTTAACACGGGCCACTCCACCCATTTCTGTACAGCTTCCCGGACTTTCTCAGTGCTGGATTTAGCCATCTTTAGTTCCTCTCTTTCCCCACTCTTAGACTGGACAGTTCTTGACGATCTGTATGGGAGTGACCACTACCCGATTCTTATACATTTCAACGTCTTCTGCCCCTCGGTTTCACGCCCCTCTAAGTGGATTTTGAAAAAAGCAGGCTGGGATGTGTTTAAACGCAACATCAATCTTTGCAATGAGCCTTTCGCCAATGTGGATGTTATGGCAACCCATTTCATCAACGCGGTTTTAAAAGCCGCTGACGTTGCCATCCCTAAATCATCACGTAATCCAAGACATTACCCTGTTCCATGGTGGAATTCGGATTGCGCAAAGGCGATAAGCGCTAGAAAGAAAGCTTTAGCGCGACTAACTAAGTATCCCACTGTTGATAATCTCATTGAGTTTAAAAGGTGGAGAGCCAGAGCAAAACGAACTCTTCGAGAAAGTAAGTCGTCCTCCTGGAAGACTTACATTTCATCTCTCACAAGGCGTACTCCATCATCAGTCGTATGGCAGAGAGTTCGGAAGATCCAAGGTACGTGGTCCTCATTTTCCATCCCTGGTCTCAATATAAATGGACGGGTCGAAACTTCGCCCGAAGTCATCGCAGAGGATCTTGCATCGCACTACCAAAGAGTCTCTAACTCCTCCGATTTTTCTCCATCATTTCTCCAACAGAAAGCTCCCGCAGAAAAGTGTTGCTTGGATTTTTCCAGTTACAAAGGACAGAAATATGATATTCCTTTCTCAATGACTGAGATAACCTCTGCCCCTGCATCTTTGAAAGATACAGCCCCTGGTCCTGATCAAATACATAATGCGATGCTAAAACATCTTCCAGAGATAGGCATAAAATTCCTTCTGAAGTTATATAACTATTTGAAATGAGCATACCGTCCCTGCTCAATGGCGTGAGGCCATAATTATTCCACTTCCGAAGGAGGGAAATGATCGTTCTAGTCCGTCACACTTTCGACCGATTTCTCTGACAAGCTGCGTTTGCAAATTGTTAGAAAAAATGATAAATCGTCGCCTTGTTTGGTCTCTGGAATCGCGAAACCTTCTGTCCACTATCCAATGTGGTTTCAGAAAACAGCGGTCAACGCTAGACCATCTTGTTGCGTTGTCATCTACCATCTCATCAGTTTTTGTATTAAGGGAACACCTCGTGGCTATCTTTTTTGACTTGGACAAGGCTTATGATACAACTTGGAGATACGGAATCTTACGCACATTGCACACGTCGGGATTCCTTGGTTGTCTTCCTCTGTTCCTGGAGACCTTCCTATCGCAACACTCTTTCCGCGTTCGCCTCGGTTCTTATTTATCATCAAATCATCCTTTGGAAAATGATGTTCCACAGGGTTCAATTTTGAGCATCACTCTCCTTGTCATAGCCATAAATAGCATTGCGTCAGTGGTTCGAGAACCGGTACATGCGTCTCTCTTTGTTGACGACGTCGCCATCTACTGTTCGTCTAGCAGCATCTGTCATCGAGAGGCAACTGCAATTGGTTTTAAACCGTTTACACGAGTGGAGCATGTCTACCGGCTTTAGTTTTTCTGGAACCAAGACATGCTGTGTGCACTTCTGTAGGATATACCATCTCCATAATGATCCATATATTTTTCTTATATAGGCCAACGTCTGCCCTTCGTTGACTCCGCAAAATTCCTGGGTCTAACATTCGACCGCACACTAACTTGGCACAATCACATCCGAAAACTACAACCCCGTTGTCATTCTTCCCTTAACCTCCTTCGCTGCTTAAGCGCATCATCATGGGGCGCAGACCGCACTTGCCTACTTCGTCTGTATAGAAGTCTCGTTCGGTCTGTATTAGATTATGGCAGTATTGTATACGCCTCCGCATCACCGTCGACACTCAGGACCCTTAACAGTATCCATCATGCAGGAGTCCGCATTGCAACTGGTGCTTTCCGCACTAGTCGCATAGAATGCTTACTAGTAGACGCTGGCGAACCATCTCTTAACAGGAGACGTGACATTCTACTTGGATCTTACGGAGTGAAACTGATGGGGATTTCAAGTCACCCCACTCGGCGACACCTACATTCTCCAAAATTTATTTTATCTTACATTGCAAGACCTTCGTTACCCCGCCCAGTGGGTGTTCGTTTTAAAGAACTGCTAGAGGAAAATGTCATCACACTACCTCCCCCAGTGAAATACCCACACTCTCGCACACCACCTTGGTCCTTCATGCAACCAACCATGGACTTTCGGTTGTCTAAACTTTCAAAGCAAGACACTCCAGGTGTTGTGTACCAACAACACTTTGGTGAACTCAAAAGCCTTTATTTGGATCATATGTTCATATACACTGATGGCTTTGCAATGAATAATTCCCTTGGTGCTGCTTTCCACTGCGATAGCGCCACCCGTTCTTTTCGCCTCCATTCCTTTTGCAGCGTATACACTGCTGAGAAATTTGCAATCCTTGAGGCGCTGAAGTTCATTCAGCTATCTTCAATACGGCGTGTGGTTCTATCCAGTGACTTTATTAGTGCTCTGTGGTCAGTGTCTTCACTGTACACTTCTGGCACGCTTACACTGACAATTCAGAATCTAATAAGCCATCTAGTGTCTAAAATTTTTGAAATAGTTCTTTGTTGGGTTCCTGGGGACGTGGGTATTATGGGTAATGAAGAAGCTGATGAGGCAGCGAAGTGTGGAACACAGAGGACAAACCTTGGCCTCTTATCTGTTCCTTCATCAGATTCAAATGTTGCAATAAGATCGTCTCTTCTTGGGACATGGGAAGCCGAATGGCAAACTCGCGCCTTCGAGCTAAGGTAGGTAAAAGACTCCGTTAAGACCTGGGTGTCATCATCCCGTGCGAACAGGCGTGAAGAAATAATCCTTACACGTCTTCGTATTGGCCTCTGCTGTCTTATCCATGGTCATCTCTTACGCGGTGAACCTCACTCCGTCTGTGAAACTTGTAACAGAACTCTTACCGTGGAACACTTTCTTTTGGAGTGTCCCAAATTTAGAACCAGCCGACGGCGACACAATCTACCGGACAGTTTGAACGTTATGTTGGGACAAAATGAACCAATTTTAATGCGCGTTTTTAGATTCCTTCAGGAAATCGGCCTCTGGAATATTATCTGATCTATCTTCGTATGTTTTTACTCAAATCCATAAACGAAACGGGGTTTCTTCCCACAAGTTCTCGGGAGGGTTAGGATTTGAATTTTATTTTTCTCTTTTTAATTTACAATTTTTTCTTTCGAAATTTATTCTTTTCTTTATTTTCGATTTTTAGAATGCTTTCATTTTTTTTTCATTTTGATATATCTTTGAATGTATTGTAACTCAGGAGGATTTTTAGTGTGTATGGTGGATTCATTCTGCGAGCCCCACACAGGGGAGAGTCGCGTTGGCTCTCCTTTTATTGCGTAACTGCATTTTCCCTACCTGTACGAAATGTTAGGGCTCCAATGACCTTTGATGTCGTCATGAGCCGTTAAGCCCAACCAAAAAAAAAAAAAAATTGAGCTCCGACCTGGATCACGTACAGTAAACTAATACACTGAAGGGAAAGCAATGAATCTTCCGTGCAACGCTGTTGTCTAGATCGGTCGCTTGTTGTGTAATGGAGACAGAGGCAGATATCTCTTGCCACTTCTTCGTTTACGCGCGGCGATGAGTCTCCCGGTCTTTTGATACACAAGAGGTGACACCCACTCCGACCCGTATCCCACACTCGTATGCTTATTGAGCGGTCTAGATCTCTGCTCGGCATGACTTTTTCCGATTTATTCATCAGTTTCGAAAACAAGATGAAATTATTTATCATATTAAAATGCCCGTGAAGTTTAAAAACTAATACGACATTGACATGAATTTTATGTTAATATATGCTTTGTTAAAAAGTTTATTTATTATTTAACTATTAAATGTTCTAAACTTCCAAAAGCCTCCATTTTTCGAACCCCCTCCTCCAATTTTCAATGACGCAGTTTGCGTCACGACCCCCCCCCCCCCCCTGGGCACCCCTGTCACAGATTTNGAAACTGGTAAAATACTTGAACTATCATTGATTGTCAACATACTTTTGAAATGGTGAAAACTGTGCATTAGGACATTTTATATTTTTTTCTGCAACATGTAATTTTCAAAGCTGACGGGTATTATAATTTTATTTTTTTTACATACAATTATGAAAAATGGATCATGTTAAAGTTTATTTATGAATGTTGAGAGATAACAAAATCTATTAAATAGCAAATCACTGAGAGACGTTTCGTGGTACAATACGGACTGCAGAAAATACACCGGAACACAGAGACGGACCCAGAGGAGTCACGTGACCTCCCCCCCCCCATTGTGGTTCAGGATCCCCAAAAGCTGGCCATGCAGAAAAAAATAAATTTGTTATATTTGAAGTTTTTAATTATGAGTAGGATGAAGTGATGTTTCAGGGATCAGAAAACAATGTTGGTTTTTAGATACGTGCGTTGGTGTGCACACAATTCATGGAAAAAGTGGACATCACCAAGGTAACAAATGCGACGTAAGTTTTTAACTAAACCGATAGGTCTCTTGAGATTCCTATAAAAAGTATGATATTCGTTCAATTTCGAATTGGAAAAAATAATTCATCTTAAAATAACATGGGAAATCGGGATTAGTTTTCAGAACATCAATATCGCCATCAAATAGTGACAATTTGCAGCAATTTACAACCCAGAAAATGAATTTCAAAAATAAATTTTACTTTCAAATACATGAAAATAAAAAATGCAGCCGAGTTCTACTTTGTTATTAACATGGAGAGTAGTTCATAGTATTACAAAAGTTACTGCCAATTTCCAGCTGCGACCATCTGCGACTGCGAAAGTTATAAATTAAAATTTTGAAACTTACCCGATATTATGAAGCAAGTTTGTGGTGCTATTCATACGTTCTTAATCTGTATGCTTGTGTAAACAATAATATGGAGATGTTTACAAGGTTTTTATACTTACTGGAAAGTTCTGAACATACTTTCAAAAGAGAAAAAATATTTATATTTGCCAAGAAAATTGATAATAATATTAGTATGTCAGAATTTGTATAAACTCTTATAATGAGTTTGACACACTTTAAATTAAAGCAATCTTATATTAATTAACCATAGCAATTAATGATGGACGCATTATTTAATGATATAAATAATATTAATTAAACAATTGTCAATTCATTCGATCTCAGATGAAATATTTGTCTCCTTCGCAAGGGTGCGTTGACGCGTTCAATATGTCAGGTAGTTTCTTTTCCTTCCTTCACTTTCCCATGAAATTACAGGTCATTGTGATTACAAATATTTGTCTTTATACACATTATGAGTTAACTTTATTGATATGTGATGTCGCGTAGGAAAAAAAGGGCTACATAGCCATCAAGTAGATAATTGATATATAGAGCGAATATATATCAAACAGAAGAAGATAATATTCTTAAATTAATTGTCCAGTGCCTTGAATTAGTAATCATGAATATCTTGCGTTCTCATTTCCATTTATTTCTTCTCTTAAGCAACAATGACGTTATGAATATGAAGAAGACACAGTTCTCGTCTCCTTGTAGAAACCTGTCATCAGTTGACCATTTTCCCATCCGCTTCCATGTCGTGTGAGCCATCAATAAACCAAAAGAGAAGTGATACGCGATGACAACGTATCCCTTGTGACTTGCGAGGGATGTCACGGTTATTTTTCGGTCTCACCTCTCCCGTCTCCTGGGCAAATGCTGCGTTTTTCAGCACAGTTTAATTCTTCATTCCTTGTGGATCCTGTCCCTTTAGAAGTGAGTGTTCGGTTTATCCGTTCGTAGGGATGAGAATTTGACTGGTATCAGTTGCAACAATGCGCTTGTGAAGTTCAGTGTTAAGTGTTATCTACGATGCTACCAATGTAAAGTTAAGCGGTGAAGGTGGTGCGTTCATTGTTCCGCACAATTTCTTTTACTCATATACATAGTGAACGATTTGAAATTTAAGTACTATAACACTTACTGCACTTATTTTAAAACATGCCTAAACGAGAAAGGAAAAATTCTCTTCAATTTTTATTATTTTTATTTCTAATTATTTATCTGTAAAAATTTTACAAACAAAAATTGAACCACTTAACATTTTCAATTTAAAGGACTGTTGATTTACAAACGTAAGAGAAGTAAAAATGACAATGAATAACATTCTAACCCCTCAAATAATTTGTTTCGTTCTGTAAATAATTTTGCAAAAGTAAAATATTCTTCCAAAAATAGTTGCCAGAATATTTTTTTTTTCATTTGGAACATCGTTTCGAGTCTAGAAGCTGCAAAAAATATTAATCATTATTTTATAGCCTCTGATGCAAATACATTGAAAACTCTTCTAAAATAGTGCAAAAAATAAGGTTTTGTATTGTTTAAAAATAAATCATTTTTCGATAATGCTGAGCATGAATTCGTAATCAGCGACCCCCAGAACTGTAGAATACTGAAATTTAAGGAAATTGAATAACTTTTTAATTTCGTGTCCAGCTTTTCGGGATCCTGAACCACTGTGCCTCCCCCCCCCCCCCCCAAAAAAAGAAGAGAAATAATAGTAACAATAAAAGAGGTTTTATTTACTTCGAAAAAAACCCAGCATGTCCATTGAATGTAACAAGATGAACTAATATATTCTGTGTAAAATGACGACTTCACAGGACAAAAATATGACTTACTTTCCTTTTATGATTTCCACTCCTACAAAGGAACATGAACATAAAATTGCGTTGTTTCACTGTATCTTACTCTGCTCGCGCATTTGGTACAAAGTTGTGTACTTTATTTTATATCCAACATTGTATTTCAATATTACAACTTGCATTAAATACCACAGAAATTTTCTAATTTTATACATGTTGTAGTTTTAGGAGGAACGTCGAAACGTTTTTTGTTTCTTGTGAATTACTGTTGAAATAGTATTGAGTAAATCTGAAGTCGTGAATAGACTCGTTAGCAGTAATGTCCATAGTAAAATTTTGACAAAACTAACTTAATTATTTCAAAAACGTAATTTGTTAAGGGTTTTCTGATGAAAACTGCAATTTAAGTTAAAGCGTTATTTATGAATAGGAATATCTTAAATTCCACTCTCAAGACGTTAATTTTTTAAAAATTTAGTGAAGGGACCCTCACGCTCTCTTTATGTGCCCCAAAATAAAAAATCCTGGATCCACCCTTGTCAGAACACGGAGTAATATAGGAATGGTTGCAGATTTGCCAACAATTCTTAGAAATGAAACGGATCTTGTTAATGAAATTCATAAATGGATCGGGACTCCTCCCACAAGTTCTCGGGCGAGTTTAAATTTACATTCTTCTCTCCCTTCATTCTTCCTTTTTAGAAAATTTAATTTAGAAAATTAAAATGTTCGGAATTTAGCTACTATTTTGTTTTAATATAATATATTTATTAACTGTTGTCTGTTATTTCCTATCATCTTTATGTTAAGATACGTGAGGGCTCTAATGACCTAGATGTTGGCGAGTCCTAAAGCCCCAATAATAAAAGTAGTAATGTCCAGACAGATGGCAGTGTATTTATTCACCTTCAATGTTTTCTGAGCAAATCAGCATAATCGAATCATTATCAGGGAATGGACAACATTCGGAAAGCCACTCCTTTAGTTTTATTGTGTCCTCGTTATCTTAAACAACAGAGCAGTCCCCGTGTCTCTGTGCTGTTCAGTGTTGAGTGATTTAATATCTCTGTATTTCTAGATTTCAAATCCAGCGAATAAGCACCCCGGCCGTCGTCAACCCTTCTGATGCTATCATCAATTGAACGAGACTTATGGTCTGATTGGTCTGTATTATTATTATTGTAGTATTTGTCAATGGAAAATGTAGCATGCTATTGAAGCTTATCTACACGGAGTGATAGGAGGTGTGTGCTAGGCCTATTGTTAGTAGGTGGAAAGGTTAGCTGGGTTTACCAACAACTTGGCCCACATGTAGGTGATAGGAGTAGTTAGCAATAGCAGGAGTTGGTGATACTAGGAGTAGTCGGAGGTGGATTCAAGAAGGAGGGTTCGCTTTTCGGTAGTTTCTGAAGGCATAACGGTGAACCGACCACGGTATGTGAATTCATCGTACCCAGCTGGACCCATTAGGGATGGGCGAGTTGTTAAAAATATCAATATTTACCAAAACTATCAACATGGAAGCAAAAATATTGATATCGACCGATGTTTCCACATCGGTAAATACAAAAATGTTAATGAAAACTACAAAAATATCAGGAAATATTTATGAATTTCTTTTAATGAAATTTTATCTATAATAGTAAAATAACTAACAGCATGAAGTAAAAATCTTAATTAAAAAATATAGTACTTTCAAGCACAAACCAATAAAATACAACTTTCTTTTTAAAGGAACGACATTTTTCGATATTAAACTAACCAAACCTATATTAGTCAGAAATTGTATTTAAGAGAACACTTTGTATTACATCTCCCGTCAGTCCACTTCGAGTATCTGGTAGTTCTGAGTTAGCAGTAAAGACGTGAAGACCTACTCTCTAACATTCTAACATAGTTGACAGAGGGAACCACTCTTTCGGATGGTACAGAAGATGCTTGACATATAATGTACTTTTGTGCGATATCTGACAAAACGGGTGTAAAATGCACACTATCTACCCAGACGTTTACAGTATCAGATTTTCGACACATTCCTTATTAACACGTTCATTAACATAAAGAAGTATACATACTTATATAAGAGACTTAAAATGTTATACTCCATGCCAATACATTGCGGATAAAATCACTCGTACTTGTCAGTAAACAAGTTGTCAGTAAACAAGAAACCTTTTCCTCCTAAGAAGTCCGGATACCAGCAAGATACTTAAAATTAAGTATCGAAATGTTTATGAAAAATATCGATATTTTGATATATAATTTATTGCCTCAACCTTGAACCCACATTGATTTCTAAAGTTAACATACCTCGTAGATACAAGTCGGTATATTTCACATCGAAGAAGTGACTTGCAGTATGAAACTAAGCAATTTTTGGACTTAGCTAAGATGGATGCCATTTTCCGATTCTTTCTGCCGCAATGAAATGCTTCATTGAAGCCAGTCTTCAGAAATACTGTACCCAATTTTGGAGTGTTGATGATTTTCCAGAGTGTGCGTAACCTTTGTGAGTTTCTCTTTACTCTATATACCATCATCTAGCAACCCATCTTCTATCTGGTCGAACACATTTAGAACCTTTTCATGCGATATTCCATAATAACTAGCGCTCTTATTCCTTCAAATAACCTTGAGTTCTTCCTTCGTCATCATCTTCCCCTAACCTTGCGCTTCTTTCTCATTCTCAAACTTCTTCACTTTATGCATTGGAAATAGTCCATCAAAATCGTCGTCCCATTTTCTCCCACTCCCAAATGTGTTCTCCGTCCAAATTCGCGCTCCTCCAAAACTCCATAATAGTATTTTTTATCGACGTGCTGCTGCCTCATACCCTGGACGTAAACGCGACATTACACTGTGTTCGCAAATTATGTTTCGCCTTTTACAGTTTAAGCAGACAATTCTTTTTCCTTATTAGTACAACCGCTATTCACGTGTCCCTCCTAGCTATGCCTACCCACAAGTATTGTATCCTTTGCCTTACAAACTACATCTATACGCCCCAAATTTGGCGTCTTTAACATCGGCTATACAATGCTGTGTGTACTAAATTCATCATAGAACCTTTCATTCCCTTTGAAAACTTTTACGTCTTCGGGTCAACTATGTTTCAGTTATATTTCATTCCCAGTAGTTTGCTCTCAATATACTTTTCTTCCCTTTTCCATGCACTGCTTTGTGTCTCTTCGTTATCCAGATTCTTCTGCGTTTGTAACACGAGTCTCTCCTTTTCCTCCACTCCTTATTCTAATCCTGTAATTTTGAAATGTGGGTTAAGTTTTCAAATATCTCGCACTCCCAAAATTTTTAGTTTCCTTCACAAACATTTCCAATTTCTTCCTCTTTTGTTTGTTTGGAGACATAACGACAAATTCCTTGCTTCCTTATTCTTTCATCAGGTCTATTGTTGCTGCTACCTTCCTTTCCAGCAGCAACACCGTTAAATTTTCATGCATTCCCCGTACATCATCTCCTTTTCTCTTAACCAATCTTTCTCTGTGAGCATTCTGTTTTTGTCTCCCTTGTAAAGCTGATGCATTTGTATACTGTTTTGTCACCATATCTAACCCTTTCTCCTATTTTCGTTCCTAATTTGAGATTTCTCCTAATGGCATACCCGAGATTTCTACCTGATCTTCCTTTCTCCCTATCTATCCACACATACTCTCCCTCATCTTAACAGTGTTTGTCTCTTGATGCCTCAAATCTCCAATCTAACGGCCCATGGCAAGATCTTCTAATAATCCTTTTCCAATATGTTGTACAAATGTTCAATCGTCTCTTCTATTTCCTTTGCCTGTGTTGTATTCTGTTTCATCCCTCTACCGATGTTTCTAGTCAACTTATTTGACTCTATCTCCACATTTTTGTTTCCTTCCTATCTGTTATCTCACCACGTTATGTCATTCATCCTTTCATTTATCATGTTCATAATCTCCTATGCTTTCTTCACTGTAACCTGACAGATATGTATTTCCTAGTACTACCGTACATCCTCCCTCCATAGCTCTTCTATTAAGCACTAGCATTCCTTCTCGTTCACTATCTCCTCCTGCCTATAAACCACATCCTTTAATCTGGTCATTCCCTAAACCCCCCATTTAGTACACTCGATTTAGTACTGCCTTCCATAACTCAGGTACTTCATCCTTTATTAACATTTGTATGGTGTCATTCATTCTTTTAAAGTATTCACCTACAAAATCTCTCTCAACCTGTCCATTTTTTCTAATATTCCGAGGTCAACTCCCTCTATTTTCATCTCTTCCATTTGTTCTAATGTCCCTAATTTTCCTTTTCGCCCACGCTTTCTTAGTGTTCTGTACTGCTCATAAACCAACGGCGGTCCTCCGTCATCTTTGGCCGTCCCAATGCTACGGAGCGGCAAAGTCATGTTTGAGTCTATCTTGTTCGCCATATCCGATTTTCATTAACTTTCTGACTTATTTTCATTATTATTAGGAAAATATTATCTCAGCTGCATCTACAATCGTAAATGCTTATTGGAGACTCATATACCTCTTGTCCTAACCTCTCTCCAGTTTGTCGTAATTTTAGCATTTCTCTAAAAAAATTGATCATTCGACTTCCTTCTTTTATTTAGTACGATCATCCTTTTATTTCTGTAGATATTCCTAGTCTTCATAAGATATAACTTTTTGTTAAAAAAAGAAAGTTTCCCTTTTGTTCATTACTCTTATCCGATCTAGGAAGTATTTGTTCGATCTTCTTCAGGCTTCAGAATGGTGGCACTCAGACCTCTCTACCGTCGGTTTAAGTTTGGTTCAGCTTCCCCCACGTGGATCGCATTTATGCCCTTTTTTCAGACGACAGTGATCCTTTGAACAAATTTTGATCCGTTCTTGAAGTTACTGTATGTTCCCAATTTAAGTACATTGGCAAGATGTTTTGGACTTTTTAGTATTTTCTGTCGTTTTGAGGGGCCAGAAATTGGACCATATTTTCAAGCATTCTACTACAGAAAGCCACCACCTTACTATATTTCTACTTAAAGCATCAGGTACTTTCTACTAAATGTTACATATCTTTAGTCCAATTTTTATTTCCATTGGAACAACATTTTCGTTATTAATTTTTAATCTTCTTCTTATGCACCATGTCACTCTCCAGGTAATGTTTTTTACTCATTTCTTGAATACTTTTTTTAGCCAATTAGTTCTAAATTTCGTACTCTCTCTTCCGATGGTACCTATATTGTAATAATAACACATGTTCTACTGAAAAAAACCTGGGTATAGTAAAAAGTCAGTCGAACTAAGTTGAAACATGTACTCATTACATATGTGTACATGATCCCATAGTGAACGTAAATATGTTTATTTCTAAGACATATTTTATACGAAAGTATCCAAATTTTCGTATACCCTCTCCAAGTATGCTCTAGTTTTTATTCTCTAATCATTTCAAGATTTAATATACTTTTCTCTTTTAGAGTATCTCAGCAACGCATATCAGTACGTACCATTTTTTACATAGTTTTCTTACTCATACACATATTACTCTTACTCATATTACTCACACTCATTTCTTCATACTCATTTTAGACATACTTTTCTCTTTTAGACATCTCAGCAACGCATATTAGTACTTACCATTTTCATTTTCTCTTTTCTCCTCCCCCTAACTAGATTAAACAGAGATTTTATTTACTCGGTGTTTGATTTTATTTATCTTTATCATTTCTCTATCAAACAGCTTACGCTTCAGAAAAGTACCACGTACCAACTACTTGGTGCACGTGGAAGTGTGCGTAGTAGTAGTTAGAAATAGTAAAAGTTAGTGATCCTAGGAGTAATAGGAGGTGGATTACCGTGTGAATCTTGAGTCTAATAGGTGGCCCTTAAGTTTTCCATTACCATTTTAGCCTCCAATAAATTAGTATTGGCTACTCATTGAAGGGGTTCCACTCCTGCAACAGCAAACCGTAGAGATGTCAGACTAGGGGTACCCCTCGGGTTAGGCGTAGGAGGTGTGACTACAAACACCGACATCCTCTATGATTCCTAGTAACCCCTTCGGAGGGTGAAGTGTCTAGCTCACTTCTCTACTGGTATATTCGATAACAGTAACCGAGCAGCTATCCTGCTCACCAATTGGTAGGTAATGCTTTCTTCCCATGACAACAATGTCCGGCAGAGTCCAACCCAAATAGTGGTGTCAGGTGCAAACACCTGAGGCCAGACGCCAATACCTGTTGAGTGGGAACTCAGCGGGTAACTTCGCCCGAATGTACTGTGTGGTGACCGTCCCATGAAGCACAAATTCACATTTCTACTCATGTAAGAAAGCTTACCCCTCCAGTGTTGGATGAGTTGCCGCCAGGATCCCTTTTGAGGGTCACCTATTACTTATCTATCTATACCCAAGCCCATGGCTGTACATAAGGTCCGCTTTGAGAGCCAATTAGTCCACACGTGCTCACCCAAGATTAATAAGACTTCTCTTATAACAAGATTAATAACACTTCTCTTGCGGAAGTTGAGTCACCGTTCGGACCGTTCTCTCCAATCTCTCTGCTGCTTATCGCTCCTAGTGGGTAGATCCTTTGCCCAGGGGTCTGGGATTGGGTACGAAGGCCTCTAGGTTAAGGGTGTCAATCTGTTCACAACACGCCCCCACGATTAGAAAGGCAAGCGTCTCTACGCCGTGGCTGCGTCGAGTTTCTTGCGAAGGTCTACTCGTGTTAGACAGGCTCCCTTGTCAACGTGTGACATGTAACAGTTCGAGGATTCTTAACAAATCAGCCTCCGTCATTCGATCAAGGTCTGATCCGTTACCCAGGGATCTGGGATTGGGAACAGGGACTGGATACTGACTGGGATTGGATACCATGGAATACGGAGGTCTAGTTTCCCTAGATTAAGAGGTGGAAGGAGATGGAGGAGGATTCACTTTTTCATTGTCACAGCTGTATAAACTGGGACAGTGAAACGAGATGCTGCAATTTTTTCTGGTCTCACCACGAATTGAACCTGAACCCCAAAATTAAACATATGCCCAAAGTGACATGGAAATTCCATTGTTGTATTAAAATGGAATTTGGAGTAAGAAAATGTAAGTAAATTCATATCATACGATGTCCAACATACGCAGGCAAAGAGAGACTGAAACTATTTTGTTTTTAAAGCCACGTGAACTATACAAATAAGTAGTTTTCGAAAAATCACCTGGACTACCACACAGTGACATCAAATACCAAGTGACAAATGACAATAAGAAACTACTGCAGAAACCGTTGAAAATTTAACTCAATCACTCAAATCTCATGAATGCGTTCGTGATACCAATGCCAACGTATTCTTTTGAAATTTTTCAAGAGGAGCACGACTGATCTTTATAATCTTCATAGACTTTATTTGGTCTACCATGGCAAGACCCCGTAAGCACCATCCATATTCAAGTGTGGAAGATCAGAGAGAGATAAATGTCTATTTGACCTTCAGAATCTCCGCAGATCACAAATACTATCGTTGAGGAAATATTTTTGTGAACATCAAGGAAACTGCTGCGCATAGTCACCATAATAGAAACAACTGCAGTCACCTGAAAGAGATCTTCATAATGATTGCTCTTCAAAACTGCCACCTGTCACAAATGATGAAAAGATAATTTCATGGAAAGGAAGGCGCTTCATGATCTAAGCAAGCCGGAAGTCGACATTTGTGCGTATGTACATGTAGTACAGATAGAGTACATGTAGATTATGGAAAACTCTTCCCGGAGACGGAATCTTGCAAGTTAGTTATTCAAGAACAAGTAGTGCCAACACTAAAATATCGAAACTTCATCGAAATGCAGACGTCGTTCTATTATTGACACAAGTTGACACGTAACTAGTGGTTGCAACCGCCTTGCATTAAGAAAGGTACGTGATAATGTAGCCCAGCAAATCCATTAACTACTGGCAACGAAAATTAACCTGCTCGCAAAAAACTGACCCATATTCCAAGTACCGTCTACTACTGGTACTTGAGAATGCAGACTGTATATTGTTCTGGGACCGTTATAACTGACAAACAAGTAGAGAGTAATACACCATATATAACCTATATCGACCAAGGTCGACAGGAATTCTTTTTCATTGATATTGCCATACCGAACGATCACAATATGGAAATGAAATACAATGATAAAATACAAAATTATTCGTATCTGTCCCATGAAATGGCTGTTCAGTGGAATATACAGAATGTGAAGATCTCTTATTATCTCGGCAACCGGTGTGGCACCTTGCTCAATGAATAAAGCATTTCGTTGTTTCAGTCTGGAAGAATTTGTCTCTACAAATTGCAGAAATCTGTTGCTCTCGATACATGCTGAACAGTCAAGAACCATCTAAATATTTAAAAAACGAACACCACTCACTTGTACAACATACCTGTGTGTGACCCGGGTTTTTTTTAAGTCACGCAGGCTGTGAACTCAAAACAAACGAACAAGCGAATAAAACATCACTCGCGTTGTGACGCCAGGTGTGTCTGGGTGACCTACAGAGACACTCACACTACTGAAGTAAGCGCTTGATGATCTTACCATAAATTGATGGTAATGAAACAAGAGTACCACACCACCCCTCAGCAGTTCAATAATGCGCGTCATCAATGTACGTTTCATTCATTCCTACCTTGGACAGTAGACAAGAAATCACATTGCGTACTCTTACAGTCCCCTGGTTGGTAGTTCAAAGATCTTATGACGTCAGGCCACCAAACTTTGAAAAGTCGTTATTTTACTTTCGTGCAGGGTAATTATAATTGGAGCATGAGCCGTACCCCAAAAACAGTCTGGTAGCTATGGGAGTGGACGGTATCTTGATTTTAATAATATGGAAATTTTAAATTGGAGGACCACATGGATTACCATGATTTTATATCAAAACATACATCAATGGACATACAAGTATTAATTGTTTTACAAAGAAATGACACAAAAAACACGTTCCCTAATAGTCCCACAAAAAATATAACTTAAACACACAAGAAATCAATAGACATACACGTAAAATATCTAATACTAAAACTTACAACTAAACACATGGCGCATTAATTTAAAGATAAGGATTCATGATTATGTACAACAAGGTTCAGTTAAATGTTATTGAATTCGTCAATGAAGGCAGGTTAAATTGATCATGAAAGATCATACTGTTTGTTAGATTTTCTCTGGCCAGTGAAATATATGTGAGATCATAGTTATATTCTTGTAGCATTTGCTGATGCTCAGTTGACGTACAGCGTCTCAGGCGGTGGGAAGATGCAGGAGGCAGCGACGGTGTGTGGATCCATCAGTATTATTTAAAGTTTATATGACCACACTGTTTCCATGATCATAATAAAACCATATTTCCGACAGTTCCAGATGGTCGCATCACATGATTAGTTGCTGGAATAGTTTTACTTCACGCACAACATGCTTCACAAAATGTTATGGCCCGATGTTGACTCGACGAAGTCTGAAGAGAGAGTGATGCTTGAACTAGTAGCTACAGGGTCTTCCCAATTAACTCGAGGTAAAACACTCCCCCACAAATACATTATTATTGAATTGTTCGTGTGCAAATTAAAGAATTTGATACAAATTAAAGAATTGATTCAATGTTACATTAAAATTAGAAAATTGACATTCATAATATATGTGACGAATCTCCTTGTAATGAATAGGTAATTATGCAATTTTATCATCATGAAATGTCTTGGTGACAATAGAGCTCTCTAGTGGCAGATTGACGTACTTAAGCCTTTTAGATCTTTTGATAGATTAACTTCTGGTGGAAATGCACCAATAATTAAACTGGCGAAGCTCTCACATTCTGTCAGAGCATATTGGAAGGAATTTTCACTGAGCGGCGCTAGGGGTTCAGAGGGATCTGATTTACACTTCATCCGGGGATCATACTTGAAAAATTTTGGAATTTTTATGGTTTCAGTTCACAGAAATCTTTGTAAAGTAATTCGAATACAAAGGCACCAAAATTTTTATATTGGGTTAGAAACCAAAATATTACAATGCTTTGAAGTGTTATAAAAATTAATGTAAAATACTAGTCATTAAGTGATTATATCGTAACGTTTTGCTACCTGTGACCGGTCTAGGGCCAAAAAAAGCAATTTGCTGATTTCGCTAACTTTTACGTTTTTTGACGTCGATTCAAACTTACGTTCCTCTCTATTTCTTAAAATATGCTCTGCATGTTGAACTCTTCGTATCAAGTTCCAAAAAACAAAGACATAAAAGTTAATTAATACGCAGTTATACCGTTACTACTAGAATCGTTATTTAGCAACAAGTTCAACGACAACAATATGCTTTTACCGAAACACAAAAATCAAGTGATCGAACAATTCAAAGATATTCGAGTGGTCTCCCACTCATCGAACAGCACAATTTATAATATAACACTCGTACCTCTCTTCTGATTGACTCCTCGATATCTCTTCTGCCTCTCTAAGGCTCCTCTCTTTCCCTTCTGCTGTCTCATCCCTCGCCGGCAGAGCTTTTGAGTTAACTCATCCCCTCATTTATCCAGAGAATTCTTTCTTACGCATATGGGTCCTCCACCCGTACAATAAGCACATTGAGATGCAGTCGTCCTCGCAGCGCAGGGCAGCGCAAGGCAACGCAAGGGCTGCACATTTTCTGTGTCTCCTTGTTGTAAAGAGGAACGGCGCGAGTTGGGACGCAGTACTGGTGTAGCACAGACGGATACTGTGCTGCACATTCCTGCGTGTCCGTTGTGAACGTGCCACAAAAACTGTGCCACGCACTCTTGCCGCACAGGTTTGCCCTATGCTGAGCTGCGTTCGTCGACTGCGTCTGATTCATCCCGGGTAACGCACCTGGTTTAAGCACTTTGACGCAACTGGAGTCCAGAAGACAGAGAACCGCCAGCGATGTCCGGGACCTTCGAGCACGTAATTTCTGACAGCCCACTCTGCTTTTGTCTCGCATACTAACAAGACTCCGTCTTCCTTTCAGTAGACTTGAGAAGGGAAAGAGAAGGCAGCTGAGCACCAGCGATGTCCAATGGGAAAGCGTTGTTATTCATGATCGATACCCACGTGGTAGTACTTGAAGGAACGGCGCGTAGATCTAACCCCAGTTAGAGCTTCTTTTGATACGTGACACGGTCACTTACTTCTTCATCCTCCCGCCAAGACGAGGGTCTCTCCGCAGAGGATCCTGTCGTTGGTTTCTAACCGTAGAATAATTCTTTTGAGATTTCGTGAGGGTTCTTGCTCTCCGAAGTGGGTCGTCTGTACAACTCACTCGAGACTGTCCCAATGAGGCTTCCCAACACTCTCACGAAGAGGCCAAGTGCAATCAAAAACATTTTTATTGATTTCGAAAATATAATTTTGGCGACTGTAAGCGAGACTTATGACGCCTCAAGCATTAACAATTTATATTTTAAATATGTCTACGTTTGTGTATCTTCTAAGTACTTGTACCTGTGATGAGAGACCAAGGGAGGGACATTTTTGTGTTTATAATTTCTTATTTTCAATTTTACAGAAAATTATTTTTTACTTTTTCGTACAACACTTTTCGTATAAAAACCTGTTTCCAAAAGCGATTTCACATATTTATTTTCTTTTATACTTTTTAGTATTCGAATTTGTTTATTTATTTGTCAAATGATAACAAACTCGACTTTCCTACCATTTGCCATTAGGAATTTTTAATGCCCATCTCTCACATCAGACTTTTTGTTTTCGATCAAGCTGAAGTTTTACAGTAATTTATTCTTTGTTTTGTGCATTTAAGAAAGATGGAAACTGTCTTTAAATCGTAAAATTTGGAAGAATAGTTTAGATTTTACAAGTGTTTGAATAAACTTGCGCAATAGCTGCTGTCGTGTGTACCTTCGGAACGATAATTGATAAGAAAAGAAATTGTAACTGATAATATAATCTGATTTGATACGAATCTGATTTGATTTGATACGTGGCGTGAATAACATTTCATACATTTTATTGGTTTGTCGCAAAGACTCAAACATCGTATACTTTATTGTTATCAGAACTACGATGTAGGTAATATTTCAGTCTCCTCCAATAACGGACCCTTACTCGGAATTATTTTGAAAGATTAGTAGCCGACAGAGCAAAATTTATTACTTAAATAATTTATTGTAAAGCAAAAGTTAAAAACTGTGTATGTCAATGTTACGGTCCCACTTAAACAGCAGTGGAAAGTTTTATTATTTTCGCGGTCCCGACTATTGTCTTGACTGCGAGATCCAAAACCCTTAGACAGCGGAAAGGCAACCCGCCGCTTCCGTTGGCCGCCCCTTCCTTGAAGTCTTCCTTCGAGGCGTGGGACTCGAGTTGTCAGCATCGCACCTTAGTGGCGTGAGATTGACTAACCAATAAACTGGATGGGATTGGTACCCCCCTCCAGGGGACAAATTCAAACAACAAAGATCTCTGGCAACGAGCAAGGGGTGGGGATCGAAGGAACGGACAGTGTCGACGGCTCGACAGTCCGTAAGACGTGCCTTCAGCGCGGATTACGTAAAGGGTCCAACAGACCATTATAGATTGTATTTTCATTTCCTTTTATGAATACTTGTAAAATCAACCTTTTGTTTATTCAATAAATACTTTTCGTCATTGAGAACCACGGGTGATGTGACTTCTGTAGTAATATAATGTATTATGATTGTTTCATGATTCCAACGTACTACATATGTATTAAATTTATGTTATTCTTTGATTGTGCATTTTGTGTTTGTTGTTGCCCACGATCAGTGATCCGTGATTTGAACTCACGTCCTAGTCGATTCCACCTCTTGCAAAACATGGTTGATACCCATGTGCCTAGCGAGTAATGCTTCTGAGTAAATATTAAAGATGGTCAATCAGATCTTGGGGTAGAAAGCTGTTTAAAGAATGATCACCAACAGGAAGGATAATAAGTTAATTTTCTCTCCGGAAGCAAGTAGGGAACCATTACTAAAAATTGTAGTCACTTGTCATTTAGCCGAATTTAGGATTTGACGATTTTCGTAGCTGGATGTGTGGAATGTTTCAGCGATACTTGGTTTCAGTCGATCAATAGTTATCGTGGAAGTTTGTGCCGTAAAGGCGGCTCCTACAGCTAATGTAATTTTGGTAATTACGTAGAAAAAGGATCTAAACGGAATATGGGAAAATAAGGATGATTGTCTGGACGCTAGCCTGAGGGAGCTTGCTTCGGAACGCGGTGATACGAGTGGACTGACGCGCGATTTCTATAAGAGCTGTCAGAGGTTGCTACTAGAAGGTTGGGAAGGATGGGAGAAACGATTTGAAGATGTTTTGCGGAGGAGAATGTGGTATGTTACATAGCAAAAAGAAAAATCAAAAAAATATTTCTAGAATTATGGACATGGCCTGTGAGGAAGAGCATTCATTGCAGCGTATTGAAATTTCCCCATTGCCATTTAATTAGAGGTAAGGATATATTTTATTGGAACGAACTAATTTTATCAAGATGGAAATTAAACTGGAGAAGTAGTTTTTGAGTTATATAAGATTAAAGATTAGTTTTATTAAAGATTTTTAGTTATATAAGATTAAGATTGAAGCAAGTCCACTTTAAGTAAAGAGAATCCGTTCTTGACTGTGAAACCAAAATCTCAAATAATTATTTACAATCTCTTTACAAGTCGCCGTTCTCTCCCTCGACTGGCGATGTCCCACCTATTATTGCTGATCGCTGTTCATCCAATTCCGAACGAATTGGAATGCAACCATTAACCTTCCGTATTATATGCCCGGGATACACAATACCGTTCTTCGTGCATTCTTAACCGAGAGCGTGAGCAAGCAAGGGAGGCAGGGAGAGTTACTCCCAAAATACTAAAAACAAACATGTATGCCATTCAAAATTTCTGGGAGTACATCACACATTTGATCAATAAAATCACATGTGAATTTAACATCCATACTTCCATACTTACTTATTCATAAATGCGTAACGCGAAAATGAGTCTATTTGCTACTTGGTCACGACTAATCACTGGACCAATCGTAATGAAATTTGGCAAGGAGATGGTTTAAATGACCAGGATGAACATAAGCTAACTTTTATTTTAAAAATATGTGGTAGGAAAGATAGAAATGGTTGTTCCCAATAAGTGTCGATAAAATTGGGAGAAAGATAATTGAATACGATTAAGCGCCTAAACAGGTAGAGATAAGTGACAACTCTGAATGGCGATATTGTTTACCTTAAAGAATTCTATATAAATGTCCGCGACAGCATATGTCTATCTACGACAATTAACCTAAATGATCAATAGAACGTTATCAGAATAGAAGCGTTAAAATACTTCAATTTAAGAAGGAAAAAACATCATCATCAAGTTTAATGGGTTATTTGTTCTGTGTATTTTTCAAAGATAGAAAAGTTATTTTCAAAGATAGTCTCTAAATCGCAAAATATCGACGAGTAGTTTAGATATTGCAAGAGTTGTTATAAAATGGTGCAGGCGCGTCACGCTTCGGAAACGAAAATTCGACCGTTGCGGTTCCCGCAAGATGGTGTATACAGTCAAGTTTTGTATTAAATTTGTATTATTGTGAATTTGTAAAACTAGGCTGTTGTACGTATGTTTTTAAAAACCAGTAAGTAAAAGTATTTTTATCATTCTATATTGATAGATTTCATTTTTTTCCCGAGTAAAAGTACATTAGTCTAAGAAAAATCTCAGGCAACGCCGGGTAATCAGATAGTACATTTCATTAATCTGTAACATGTGGTTGAACTATGTGAGTCGAAACACCGCAACTTCAAAATTTTGTCAAATTGTCCACTGTAATCCACATTGGATCTGGAGAATTGTACACTTATTTAAGAGAAAACATGTTTCTACTGTACCCCTTAATGGTCAAGATCTTTGTCCCATCCCGTCCAAAAACTGACACTCTACTGCCATTATCGGAAGCACTTTCTTTTTAAATGTTTAAGTTTCATAATGTGGACATCACATTTAAAAACTCCTGGACTACTGTGTTGATTGCACGACAAAATTCGTTCGCAAAAGAGTGTGTGCCACACGGAGCGCTGCATACATGACGACACACTCAACTTTCCCACTACCGCTTAATTTAAATACTAATATTTATTACTGTTCATTATTGTACCTTGTTATTTCTTTTTCGTAAACACCCCGTGTAATTCCAACATACTTACAAAATTGCGAAAAATGAGGTACCATTATACAATATTCTATAGACTTGGCGTAATTTTACTAATCACAATTTTAATGTTTAAGCTATGTATTTATTTTTCCTAATTTGCTTTAAAATACAAATTCATTTCGAATTGTCCTCAGTAGTTCAACGATCTCCCCGTAGCTCTGACTACCGCGCGAGAGCCTTGGAAGACAGAAGACGGTACATAAATAAACACAAACACAATTTTGACTGTTTGTATGAATATTGCAGCTTGTTATCGAACGTTTTTATGAAACCAGCTGTTGCCACTAAAATATTACTTGAATGATCCTAAAGACAAAAGGTAAATTGTTTTAGTCAAGAATTGTACCGGAATTTTCAACTCTCAGATTTTCTTAATATTTTTCCTTCTTTCACTATTTGTACGAATTGTTCTCTCGAGATCAGCTAATCTTTTCATATTTTTTATTATATCAATTTATTTTGTTTAAGGATTTTCTTACAGCATTCTCTAGTCAAGACATAGCAAATTTTCTTGAAAATATACTTGAAATTTATTTTAATATGTTTTAATCATGAACTTTTTCATACTATGACATTACCGTAATGTATAGTCGCAAAATGGAAGCAAAACAATAAAATATCCACATATAAGATTTTTCATTCAATGAAATTTTACCTATTATTTTTTATTTGATTGGTTTACTAATCTTGTTAATGGCGTGAATCTTTTAGATGTGCGGAATAATAGTGAGTATAATTTATGTAACAGATTACTTACTATTCTATTTACTTGTTATCGGTATACTTGTTTAACAATTGTTCATAATTGTACATGGCTCGCTGTCGCTAACCATATTAAAATTATCATACCCTAAACTACTAATACAACCGGTGGGGGAAAGAAGGAAAAAGTGCGGAAAAATTTATTTTATAATTACCGTAAATATCAAGGGCGACGAATAAAGCATATATTTTCGGAATCAATATTTGTAGAAATAAAGCATCAAATTATTTTTGAATCTTGTTCTTACCAAAATGTTAAATTTGACCTTTTTTAGTATGTGCCGTCAAATGAACCGTAATGAATTTTTTTAAATATTACATTTTAAAGTATTTGTTTTTTTCTGAATTTTTATACAAGAGTCCTTAAAGACAGTATGATGTAAAAAATTACTGAAAAGGGACGTTTAAATTCTTTTTTCTGGAATTTTGTGAAAATTTTCCAGAAATAGAAGAGAGAGAAAAATTATTTACCTAAACACATTTTTGCGCCATATCTCAACCCTGTGACAGGTTACAACGTTGAGATTTGATCTCAAGTCTTATATTTTTACTATATTTCATTAGTCGTATGAAAATAAAATTGAAAGGGAGTCGATTGTACATGTAAAACCGGAGTGAACCTTTGAATAAGCGACACTTTTTTCATATGTTGACGTATTTCAATGAAACCTTGTTCCAAAAATCTAAATATTCGTATTCCTTTTCATAAAGTTAACGATATGTTCAACATTAGTCAATTGAACACTTAAATTCAACCTTTGTTTTGGAATTTGGCAACATCGCTTACATTTACTCTCGTAATGCTGCATTGGAAATTGTGTTCCTCAATCTTAAACTAATGTGTAATTTAACGTGCGTATAACTAATGCAAAGGATAGAAATCTCTTAGATTGCGGTGAACCTCACCGCCAGGTAACAGATTAATCATGTTACGTCGAATGAAAATGGTAGACGGGACCGGGATTCGAACCCGGGACCTTGAGCTCTACGCACTCATGCAGTTGAATGAGAATGATAGACGGACCCGAGAAGCGAACGGGATGGCGCATGAGCGCGTAGAGCTCAAGGTCCCGGGTTCGAATCCCGGTCCCGTCTACCATTTTCATTCGACGTAACATGATTAATAATGCAAAGGAATAATGGAAATGTGCGGCTGGAATAATTCGTAAGAAATTTTTCGAATTCTATCCCAACCTAACCTGCAATTTTTATTATTCAAAAAAATAAAATGTTCGATTCATTTCAGGGTGTTCAATAATGTATTGATATATACGTATTATAAAAATATAATACGTTTTGATACACGCTATTACTTGGCTATCGATTTCCTGCTGGAAGCGATATTGCCACTTGCACGCTCTTTGTTTCCTCTGGAGCAAGTAATTTAGACTGATATTCTTTGAAAAGTACACGATAAGAATTCTTATAACTTAAGAATTGATAAATTACAGATTACGATTTTTTGAATGGAGGATGACTATATATTTTTGTGTTATTGAAACACTAAACACAAAAATATACTGTCGTACCAAAATGTTCGTAAGTTGTACTTTATTTATCTCGATTATGTAATGGACATAAATAGTAGAATACTTATAACTTTGCCTGTCATCAATTACAATGATCTGAGATTTGAAAAAAAATTCTTCGTCTGTTTTATATGCGTGTATATTAAATATTGAAAAAATTATCGACAGGAGTATCAGTTTCCTATGCGTGCAATGTTAAGTTGATCAACATTCAGTATCCCATATCTCGAAAAGCGGTAAAATATTTCCAAACACAATCAATTTAAGTCTGTTTTTTTTCTCTGGGTGCCTACAGTTTGAGATCTGTGTTTAAGGAAAGTGATTATCTTAAGAACCCCCTTGAATGCTCAATGTTTACTTTAAAATGTAAATTGTGTGGGGGGGGGGACGATCAAGAAACGGTTCTCTACTTTTAAATATTGTAGTATTTGTAAATAGGAAATGCAGCGTGCTATTGAAGCTTATCTACATGGAGCGATAGGAGTTGGGTGGTAGGCCATTGTAAGTAGGTGGGCCGATTTGCTGGGTTTAGGCCACGTGGAAGGGTTAGTAGGAGTAGTTAGTAATAAGAGTTATTAATACTAGGAGGAGCTGGATAGAGGGAGAAAGGTTTGCTTTTCAATAGTCACAGCTATATAAACTGGGATATTAATGTGAAAAGCTACAAATTTTGTGGCCCCATCGGGAATCGAACCCGGAATGACTTGGTGGGGTCTGTTCACTACTTACGGAACCAGTACTCTTCGAGGTATTTGGCGGACTGGTTGGGATACGCGACATAATATTGGTTACGATAGAGATCTAAAACGAAAGGTGATATACAAAAACTATTATTGAGATTTTATTTACAAAGTATCAGAAGTAAGAGCAATTATCTGTGTACCAAGGTTACAATTACGTCTTCATTTAAAAACTGAGCTTAATGCAGAAAGCTCAGAGATCGCATGGATAAACGTCTGAAGACTTTTCCACTATGAAAGTGAACAACTTTTATAGACTTCCTCCGTAATTTAGTGTAATGAAAACAATTTTAATATTATTTCAGGGCACTAATATAATAAAATGAAGAGCGAAGTGTAAAATTAACAGTACAAGTCTCACTACTTGTCGCATTAGTATTTCACTAACCGTACAGCTTCACTGCCAAACAAACAAAATAACAGATGGGTTGGGGTATGAGAGAATATGCAATGGCATATCTAAGAATTATTAGGGTTCCGATGTCACTCCTTTGGGATCAAAATAAATGTGTGGATTAATTTATTTTCAATTTTTGAAATTATTTTTTTCTCAAGATGGTTTTTGATACATTGAAAATGTTTTTGAGACTTCTGTAAAAGCTAAAGAAGTAAATATCCAAAATCGTGAACTTTTCCTTAAAAGTGTAAAGTTCATCTTATGTTCGAAGGGATAGGTCTCGACTTTAGTGAGGTATGGTACAATATTCTAATGGGGAACTCATGGCAGTGTATTTTTTATGTTTCAAGTTTAACCGATTAAATTCTAGAGTGATATATGCTCGGAATGGAGGAGGTTCTTCTAAGGTTGTTATGGAGCTTAGGAGTTGGATCGTTCGGTGAAACCAGGGAAACCATGGACAGAAATAATAAAACTCATTGATAAAAATTCCAATATAATTTATTTTATATTTACAAAATAAAATTATTGTATATTAAAACATATTTGTCAATATTATGTATACGAGTGTCATAGATTGCTCCAGACCGTAACCGGTATGTAGCATGTCTATCGATGTAAATTAGAAAAATAAATAGTCCATACTTCATAAAAATGACAAACAATTTATTTTCTTGAAACTAACTCAATTTAATGTTATGTCAAAAGGAACAATTTATAACTGTCAAAACAATCGCATATTTCATATGAGCACAGTTGTTCCACACAGCACATTCCTCAGTAACAAATATCTTACCACGCAAAAAAAAGTCTCGCTGGAAAAAACATAGAATAAGTGTAAAAAGTGACTGAATCCTTCTCATTCATAGTCTCTGGTTTCGCTTTGACTTGCGTGAGTGTCGCAGTCGAAGATCACAGGCACGTGGCGGCGGAGCGGAAGCACGGATGAGCTCACTCGGTGAGCTACCAGCTCATGCGTCGAGTGAGCAAACTCACGTGTGCAGACGCTGCTGCGTGAATGCCACGCAGATCGCCGCCGCTAACGCCACCGCAGCAGAGCCGAAGGGCCCCCGCGCTGTGAGAGCGGACTGCGCCCCACTGGGCCGATCACGAGGGGCGCCCTTGTGGTAGCTGTCTGCAGGATAGAGTAGCCAACGCGTCAATATACACGTCACACGGACCGCAGTAGCCCTTCTTGTGTCTTATTTCTCTCTCTCTCTCTTTCTCTACATCGATTTCCTCTGTGCGACGATTTGCCTGTGTCTCCTCCACTGACTCAGTGTAGTTTTTGGTAATGTTGGGTGTTCATGTCAGCAATGGTGCCGCAAATTCGCGGCACGGATTTAGGAACTCACTTTGTAAGTTCTTCTGGAAAGCAGAACATGAGCGCATTGCTTTAGGATTTTTATTAATCTTCAAAAATTTTAACTACTCTTAGAAGATAATGCCAAATACACTGAGTGTGCAATATATGCATGTATGAAGAGCATTTGGATAAAGTTTGTTAGTTCATGGTGTGGGTCAAAAGAAAAGTGAAGAATATCGTAGAGATTGTGAAATAATATTTTTACTCCATGCTACCATATAATGGATGCAAAATGAAATTCTGATTCATAAAAATATTTACCTCCAGTGAATAGTATAATTTATTTTATTTATTTGTGAAGTTCATCACGATATTCAATAAAACATAATGTTTTACGTATATCACGAATGAATTAATAGATTTGAATTCATGATTCAGGAATTACTCTCTTGTCTTTCTATATTCACCTTTCACACGGGTTCCTTTTTGGAAGGGGTGGTAAAATGCAAGTTAATGTTTTAGAACTATAATTTATGTCAGGAACCTTCATTATTCTATGGAATATTTAAATTCAGGAAAATTCACTCATAATTTTTTAGAGAAGCATTTAAGATTTTTTGAAATTTATAAACTTGAATCATTAATCGAGTTATCTTAAATATTTAATTTTATAAAATGAATTAAATCTTTAAAAGATTAGTTCCATCCAGTCCTCTCCACCTTTCACTGAGTTGCTTATCTTGGTTTTGTATTCTTTTTTAATTAAAACTCTATTAGTTTGCTTGATATGCAAAATTCTATTTAAGCCAGAACTCTAGCATAACAAGCGAAGTCTAAAGCATTGAAGTAATATTATGTCTCAATAGTGGCTTGAACAAGCATATTCAAAACTGTATATGACAACAACTTCAGTATACTTCAATTTGACCAAATGGCTTTCTAGTCTTTCCTTTTCTAGCCAAAAATATATTTGGCTTTTAATGCATTTCAAATAATTTTCAAAAAGCGTACAAGAAAAGGATACAAATTAAAAAAAGAAAGAAGGTAATTTTGGAAACCATCTCTGAGTAGCCACTTGGAAATGCATTGAAAGTTGATGATTATTTCACATTACACATTTATTTGATTTGCAACAACAAGCATTTTCATGCGCAGTTCAATAAAGCATTTTTTTCTTTTTCTATTGGATGTTGTGAGCAAATCATAATCTTTTATTAAGTCACACATCTACATAGAGATATAATACATCTTATCGTAATAAACTGGGAAAATTCACTTGAATGAAAAATGAGTCATAATAACAATATGTAGGAATGAACCAGTTATCCAGTGTCTCACATTACATGACATTTTAAGAATTGTTTTATTGAAGGATATGAAATTTGTTGACATTCTATTACCAATATTAGATTACATATGTAAACAGGGTCTGTATTGTTAGTATTAGAATTACTCAAACTATATGTGATACGTTTGTGAACGTGTGGAGTATTATACAACGCACCAGATAAGTGCAACATGCGTGTTGAGTCAGTTCATGGTGCAACGTGAAATATTTTGAGTGTAAGCAGGCAAAGCACAGAAGTTATAGATTTTAAAAGTGAGATCGAGACAGAGAGAAAGAGAAACATTCTCAAGAATGGCTACAAAATTGGATTCACACATCAAAAGGAATATTTTCACCTTAGAATACACTTTGAACATGTTAAGTATGTAACAAATATATACTATTTACAAAAGAAGCTGTGACTTTTTTTAATAAAATGTAAAATAAAAATTCTTCATCACATTTCAGAAGGTCTATCTTTATAAATTCTTCTGTCTTATCCCCTATGTACAAATTACTATTTTATAAATTGGTTCATTTATTTTCTAAGTTAAATACTTTCATTTGTCTGACTGTTCTTTAGAATGTTAGAGCCATTTTGAGTTTGGCACAATTTGTTATTAATTTCCATTGATGTCTTCATTATAATCAAAAGAAAATTACTTCACCTTTGAACTTTTACTTATACAGTTCTTTGATAATGACTCTATCAGTGAAGACATGGATGTTTAATAATATGTCACAACTTCTTTTAATAACCATATTTATGTTAATATTTTAATGCTAATTAGTAAGTTTTACAAAAATGAGACCATTGAGTAAAGGTACATGTATCTTTTAACCAACTGCAATGACGACTACAGTTGATCAAAACTTTTAATATCTGAATTGCATTTTTTTTCTTTTAAAATATAAATGTAATATTGAATAAAATGCACAAAATTATGAAATGCAGTCATTCTTCTACCATTTGTCACTTAAGAACTCATACTACTGTGTAATACATGTGACTATTGATAATTAAGTTTCTCTTTTGCCAAGCCGATGTTATTTATTTGGTTGTGTTAAATTCATTGTGGCGGCCTGTGACATAATCTTGAAGAGTCTGTTTAATTTGAGAGGTAGTATTTGAGTAAGAGGAATTATAAAGAGACTTTCATTATATAAACTTCATAAATAAATGCATAAATAATAAATATATTTTATAAAGAGCAAATAAATTAAAATCATATATGCATTTTTTTCCTGGATGTTTTAGAGATTTGGTGAATGGGTTCACCAAATTTGGTGAAGGGGAAGAGTCAAGAGTTCACTCTTATCTCTTGACAAATCCACCACTGTTTATTCACAAAATCCTCGAATTGAAATCCTAATGAGACCTTGTACAGACGGTAGAATGTAAACCATTAAACGTTTTGAAATGTGCTCTTTGGAATTAGCTATTACATTTAATTAATATTGTTTCATTATTAAAATTGCTTTAAGCATGATTTAAAGGATGTAGTTATGTTAATTTGGTCAAATTTTTTGTGAACGCTGAGCAACTAATGAGTAAGAGAAATACTGCTTTTGAGTATAATTTTCCGGAAATCTTCACTAACTACAAAGAATCATTAAATTTGGAGTACTGAAGTGATATTTGATTTCGTTCCATAGTCTGTTAATAGGATTGAACATTTGGCGCTGTCAGTGCAGTGCTATCTTGTGATGCATATATTTAATGGAAGTTTTTGTTCATTTATTGTTGACACAAAGAACAGGTCCTGACAGCCGTAATTCTGAGAGCAAATGTGCCTTAACGCCAGATAAGATGCTAAATTGTGGAATGCTTGAATTCAGCGCAGCCCACGGTCCGCATTCAACCCGGGAAACATCTTTTTTTTTGTGAGTGTGTTTCACCAAACGTTAGGGGGTACAATTTTCTATTTTTCGTCTGTGCTGTAAGAATTAATATTTGATGTGGCATGTATAATGAGAGAAAATAGAAAAGTGTGTTCGCAATTACGCCTCAAACATACGAACCTCATGCATAACTAAATGTAAAACATAATTACGGAACCTCATACATAAAAACATGAAAACATTTTACTACTAAATATTAAAAATACTTTTTAAAAATAAAGAACAAAAAAATACTATTTTTCGTTAGAAACAAAATAACGCGTTACAAATAAATAAATAAATAAATATTACCCATTAGTTTTATTCGTCGGGCAATATTTTGTCAAACCTCATTCCGAGCCCGCCCGGTCGATCGAAAGTGAATAGAAAATGGCCCGCGAGCTAAGATACATTTGGATAGCCCTGCTTTAATGTACAACCAATTTATTCTCGTTATTTGTGGGTAACAAATTTAGACAACCAATGCTTGTCAATTTCTTTGACTTACGACAGTTATTGTATTTTGGGTCTACCAACTCTTTCAATGTTTTATGTATGCCCTGTGCTTCACAAGTATTTTTTCTTTTCTTAAAAAGGGTATCATCGATGATCTTTTGTATGCATACAATATAGTGATATATACAAATATATACTGATATGTTGTTTTTCAATTTTATCCATCAAAATGATGAGAAAACGTGTGAAATTTGCGACTGAGTACTATTGGATTCATATATCAAAGTAGCACACAAATATATAGTATTGTCAAAAAATTTCAAAATTATTTGACTGTACTGCCTTCTTAAAATGCACAAATTTTGTATGGTTGTGCCGCTGTGGAAACATAAAATTTTGAATAGAAATATTGATAGTATTTTATGAGTGATTCTATTTTACTATACCTTAAAAGATATTTATTGAAACTCAGAAAACTGGGACATTTTAAGACTCAGAAATCTCAAACATGTCAGGATATAATAATTGTTACGAATTATTATACTTTAAAATGTCTTCCCTCACCACTCATTTCAATATTTTCAGATAATTTGATAGTAGCAATATCTAAAAGGAAAGTTGTTGTTAGTTGGGTGTTCTTAGTACTTCATAGTTTAGGTACTACTTGTAATGGTGGGAAGGTGAGACATTCATTTTGCTTCTAGGAGAAGGAATTTAGTCAAATGACCCTGAGAAACCATAGAAGAGATACCGTCAGACCAAAATATTTTACAATACTGTACAGTGTAGGTAGTAGAATGCTGGTTTTAAGAATATTATGCTGGTATACTTTCTTTATCCTCTTGAAAGAGAAATGTACAATTGTAGCATGTTCTCACAATATTCGTGGCAAACCAAGAATTGAGGAGTTATGAAGTGCATTGAGAAAATTCCGTGCACTGTGAGGGCTTACCTGCATCGAGCTCCGCATCACCGACGGAGCCGTGGTTGTCGGTGCGCCACGCCGTGTCAGAACCACTCTCTCCAGGGCTGTACACTCCCTGAGAGTACGCCTCTTTGCAGCCGAACCACCAACGACCCGTCGGTCGAGGGAAAGCTGGACTACCAGTGTCCACCTGCCAAAGGAATGGGATGTTAAGCTGTTTTCGAGTTGTCATTACACACAAGACACATTTTTACACAAAATATAAGGCATTTAGTTAATAGTGATACAATAATAATACAATAATAAAAAGGCAAACATCGTACTCGTTTCTTGATCGATATTTTTTGTTATTAAGTGATAGCAACATTAACTAGCCTTTTATCCCTTTTAAAAAAATTCTTCTGACTTTGATTTGCTGTCTTTACAAACCCTTTCAAAAATCTATCGCTCTCCAAGACAATATAAATAAATTGTATAAGCTTTTTTTAACGTTTTTGTTCTTTTATGTTCGGAATGAGAAACAATTAAATTGTTATCAATATTAACTACTGCTTAAAATATAGACTTCGTATGATAGTTTGACCATTGAGGGAAGTTTGATAAAAGTAGTAGATCTGCCCTTGGTTCGATGAATTCTGATTGTTGAAATATATATAATTATATTTTCCAAGTATTAATTTATAGTTTTAAAGCTAAAATTTGTGCAAAAATGCATATTTGCTTGCTGTAAAGTTTAAGTTTAAAGTAATTTATGTTGAGTGATTTCCTCTTGCACAATTTTAATCCCCCATTTTTCAATTTAATTTTGTGTCGTTACTCAAATTAGAAGTAAACTAATACGTAAAATGGTTAAACTTTCTTAAATATTTTGAGAGATTTTTAAGAATGAAAAGAAATTCACTTGAAAGAGTGAAGGTATTTTAGAAGCATAGCAACTTCTGTGACCGCGTTGTATCATATGTAATACTTACGGAGAAGGATCTGTCATCGAAGCGGTAGTATTTGGTACCCTTGAAGAAGTACGTGTAGCCCTTGTATACAACAGCGGAGTCCAGATTGTCGGGCACACCTTCCCAGTTAGATATAGGTTTGGGATAAGTGCTCTTTACAGGCGGTTTTTGCGTTGGGTCGAATTTCCAGAACTTGGTTCCTATAAGAAAACATTGTATAAGTTGCTAAAGGAAAAATAATTTGTAAATATTTTCCATAGACTGAGAATAAATGTACAAAATTGACATCCTTCGAGGAAGAAGGGTGCGCACATGGTATTTGTAAATATTGATGAAAAGGGTGTCAGTCAATGTAGAACAATGTTAGTGAAACGTGTGTAATCGAAGTCTTGGTTACCAGCCATAGATTTCTCACCTTTGAAGAAGTATATTTTCCCGTTGCCCGACCAGACCATCGCTGCATCCAAGTTGTCGGGCACACCCGTGAAACCCTCTGAGATAGCTTTGGGGTAATCTCCATCCATACGTCTTCCAACGAAGCGCCAGTATTGCTTGCCCTTGAAGAAGTAAGTCTTGCCGTTGCGATAGGTGAACGCCTGTCTCTTA